>MBFL02000610.1:0-12170 GCA_001696595.2 Aspergillus hancockii
GCCCTCCTCGGTATTCAATGACTGTTGGGCTTTATCTAGATAACTCTAGATAGCCTGGAGCCGATGTGTATGCTACACAGACATGCGGTCGACCAAGCTGAAGGGATCCAGCTAGTGACCGAACATATCTTAAAGGTGGTGATACTTTGTATCTACTTTTCGTGCTGCTTGGCAGCGGCTGTACCGCGTTTCTCCCGGGCCCTTAACCGGCCCAACCCTGCCTGGCGAGGAAGTGTCAAAGGAGGCAAATATACAGCTAGCATATCTTGGTATTCAAGACCCTCCATGTTAAAAGCCCGGCACTCTCCCCTGATTAATGGAGGTCTTCCGAGAAGCTGGCAATCAATAGCAGGAATAATCTCAATCACCAGGGAATTAAATATAATCCACGGAACCATACAACATATTAATGATCTTGACATAATACTAGCTTGTATCTGAGCTTTCCATAGCTGGTGATTACAATCTTATCTATATATTCTAGATCATTCTAGATCTGCAACACTGGATCCTATCTCTCTAGATACAGTTTTTCGATTATACTGCTGCATTTTTCAGCAAAAGAATTGGCAGCTCATGTAGGATATTGCAAGCATTCAGCAAAATTTATTCTACTTGAATAATTTGTATACCGAATCAAAATACACTAGTCTCCTGCTGTCTCCTACCTACATCTGAATCTCCTATAATGCACCAATATCATTATCATGCATGCCTTCAGCCCAATACTAATTTATTATACGCACCGCACTTACCTGATAGGTTGATAATAGGGACTATTCCTCTCTTTGAATTGCTGAATGTGTTGCTGCCCATCAAAACAACTGTCTATCTTACCACTATAAATACTCTCATGATGTAGAATTTGCCCGCAGAAGCTATGCCTGGTTATTTATCTTGCCTAAACCTGATGCAAAGGGACTGTTGAAATCAGTTGAACGTCATACAGATCTAAACCTTTAGGATCCGTAGAGCACTGTATTTTATAGCTGGGTTAGTAGTTGGGGATTCTAGACTGTATGTGGCTTCGGCCAGCCTCGGTTTTACTCAAAGCAAATTTTACGGGGAAATAAAAATCTATACAGAGTTGACACCTGGGAGATGCGAATTGGAACTTATTGAGAGAAATGAAAAAAGACATATCATTTTGATTTTCAAGCTCAGCAGAGAGGGAGCTTGTCTATGGCACCACTACCCTATTATATATGTATCTATACGTACCGGATATTTATTTCCTCGATGCATCTTGCACCCTGCTGTCGTCCATTGTCCAGACTCCCTATACTTAGAAAGTCGGAGTATGTCCGAGCACGTCGTACCCAGGGAACGGGAAGCCAGTCTTCTAAGCCAACCCAGCCCAACCCAACCACGAGGAATGCCGCCGCCCCCCGAAGAAATACTAGAAAGAGAACCCAGCGGAGTCCATGGAGTGAGTTCGTGATATTGGAAGGATCTCCATGACGTGCCAAGCCAACGCCAGCCCTGAGACCCCGTCGGAAGAACCCCCAATTCAGTCTGGCTTCATCCCCGGAGTTCCACCAATAAAATGCTTCATGGAGCAGGATGGCTCGATAAGATTCATTTATATCAATCTTTCCTAAGTCCAAAAGACCCCGGAGTTCCCCCAGATCGCCGTAGCTCGACTGCCCCGCCGCAACAAGATGGCTCTTATGAACCCCAAGCTCTACCAATTCCTAGTAGCCCTCTTCGCCTCCTTTGGCTCCTTTCTGTATGGATACGATCTGGGGGTGATTGCCTCCGTGGTCGCTTCAGACTCCTTCATCTCAGAATTTATCCGTGGCCGCAGTACAGTCGCTGGCACCGTCGTGGCCCTTTTCACTGCAGGGGCTTTCTTCGGGGCCTATGGCGCCGGTTTCACGGATCCCCTAGGCCGTCGCAAGACCCTGGCGCTCGGATCGGTGTTGTTCATCATCGGAGGCGCTATACAGACAGGAGCGGTCAATATCGGCATGCTGTACTTTTCTCGATTGTTTGCGGGGTTCGGCATTGGCATCCTGGTCGAAGTGGTTCCAATGTTCCAAGCGGAGATCGCGCATGCTCGCATCCGTGGTATCCTGGGGTCGTTGCAGCAGACCATGCTCGGCATCGGTGCCCTGTCCGCCTCGTGGATCGGGTATGGATGCCAACATCACTGGTCCAATACCGGGAATAGTATTCAATGGCGGTTACCGTGAGTTTGCCTGGTGCTGCAAGGGCTTAAATGGCCTCGGGATAACAATTTCTCTAGGCTTGCGCTGCAGCTTGTGCCGGCCATTGGGCTCGCCTCGTGTATTTTCTTCTTCCCCGAATCACCCCGTTGGCTCATCGACCATGACCGCCACACGGAGGGACTGCAAAATTTGGCCACTTTGCATGCAAACGGCGATCTGGCGGATCCATACGTACTCGCCGAATTTGAACTGATTAAAGTGCAAGTCGAGCAGGAGCACCGCCATGGTGCCAAGTCCTTCAAAGAGCTCTTCGCGAATCGATCAAACACGCGCCGTATTATCATTGCATGTGCGTGCCAGGCTTCAGCCCAAATGTGAAATTTCCCCCTTCAGCTCACAGTCCACTTGAGTTGTTACTCACGATCCTAGGACTGGTGTCTCGGCAATCCAATACTTCTCCCCGGCCATCTTTGCCCAAATTGGTATCTCCACATCTCAAACCCTGCTGTACCAGGGCATCAACTCCATCATTGGCGAGCTCGCTCAGTTCATCTTCTTTTTCCTCATTGACCGTGTGGGCCGACGTCCCCTCCAAGTTGGCGGTAATATCGCCTGTGGTATAGCCTTCATCATCGGCGCAGCTCTAATGGCCGTCTATCCTCCTTCATCCACAAATACCTCAGCCCATTGGGCCTTCATTGTGTGCAGTACTTGGGTCTTTAATTTCTGTTTCTGTGCGCCCGGGACCATGTCGTGGATCATTCCGGCCGAGATCTTCAACACAGCCACGCGTGCTAAGGGCATCTCGCTTGCGACCATGGTTTCGTTCGCGTTTAACACAATGATTGCGGAGGTGACGCCCATTGCGCTCGACCATATCGGCTGGAGGTACTATATTCTGTTTATTGTCTGTGACTTTTGCAATGCGGCATTCTTTTATCTGTTCTTGCCGGAGACGAAAGGCGTCACGCTTGAGGTGATGGATGACCTGTTTACGAACGCGCCGTTGGTGGTGGTTGGGAGTCACTGGCAGCCACAGGACGGGCTGGACCTGGAGAAGGTGAAGGCAAATAAGGAGATTCTTGCACAGGAGAGCGAGTTAGCTGAGAAAGGTCCATCGGCAATGACTATCGAGACTACCAATCCCACACAATGAGGGATTGGGTACTGTGGCTGGCTACTGTGGGTCATGCTCTTGATAGTCCAAAGGCGGATGAATTACTGACTTCATACAAAGTCGTACTCATCAATAATTGATCTATGTCATTGACAGCCTAGATCACGATAATTGTGGCTTCAATCTGTGAAAAGGGCCAATTAACCCTCGCAAGACGCGTTTTCCATTTCTCGATTACTCGTGAAATTATACTCATAACAAGATAGTAATACAAAAGGGCTACCAGGTAAATGAAGGCTCAATAGGATGAAGGAGCTATAGAAATCTCTCCTGAGTGGGCAGTCTACGGAGTATGCTATTTTCTATAGTACATTCAATCTGTTTCACTGGCCTGTGTCTCCATACCTTGCGGCTTGGTGTTTCCTCGAATGTAATTAAGACAAACCTTTGGTCCACTGAGTTTAAATATCACAATAGTGATGTTGAGAACACCGACTCCAATATTCGGCAAGCCAAACTGTGGTTTATTAATAGTATATATGTAGTACGGAGTAGGAGATAAGGATTATTGGGGTAAAATCCGCCGCCGATAGCGAATGAGGGTTGCTTTTCCTCTGACGAATGTCCGTGGGGCCCGACCGCTTCCCAGAACTGAGAGCTTCTGCGTCACTAGGCTTTCTTTGACTTCGTTCACTCAACCCTCTCCATAGATACCTTGTCGCTACTATTCATTCTTTGGATTAACACTCCTTTCACTAACCCTTTCAACCTTCGCCGATAGCCACCCACACTAATCTTGTCCTTCATCTCCCCTCCCCACAATGACAACCCGCAGACCCCGACGACCAAACAATAACAACAACAATTACCGTCACAATCACCCCCAACCCTCGGATTACGACTCAGACTACCAGAACTACTTCTCCGATACCCAACAACACCAAGAACCGCAAGAAACACCCATGCCACCTCCCTCCATCCGCTCCAACGAGGAGCTGAACATCGCCGTTGTCCGCCGTCACAACCCCACCATAACATCAATTCTCTCTCTAGCGCCGTACGCCGTCATCTACATCTTTAGCCCGACAACCCGACAGTGGGAAAAGACCGGAGTAGAAGGCTCTCTGTTTGTTTGTCAGTTGTCACAGGGGCCCCTAGGGGAAGAGCGATACAGCGTTTTCGTACTGAACCGGCGGGGTCTGAATAATTTTGATATCCCCCTGACGGACGGGGACAACGTGGAGATTACGGAGGAATATGTAATTCTCAAGGTTGATAAAGATTGGGGGCTAGGTGTAGAGAGCAATAACAACGCCAATGGCAAGAGCGCGAGTAACGTCGATCTCCGCATTTACGGTCTTTGGATCTACTCTGAGCCGCCGCCTAACTCTACCGCCGAGACGCGCAGTATCAATGCTCAGGTGATTAGGGAATGTGCTGTTCATGCAGGAGAGAGCTTGAAGCTGGCCCGTGAGCGACTGGAAGCGACACGCCAGAATGGTTTGCATGCTGCTGCGGCTGCTGCGGCTTCGACTGCTGCGCCGGTGGACGAACTGCAGTCGAGTGTTGCCATGGGCCGCCAGGTGTCTTTGAGGGACCTCTTTGGGCAGCAAAGAGCCCAGGATGATGGGTGGAGTACCAGGGCGCATCATCTTGGTCCGCAGGAATGGCACCAGCCTGCGATGGGTGGCCCGGTGCCAAGCCCACACCCGCAACAGGATGTACTGGGTGATTTGTTTAGGAGGGCGGGACTGGCATATCAGGGGGGTCCCTGATTAATGGAATCTCTGCTGCATTTATGTCTATCTCCATCTTTCGGAGAACCCTGTTAGAGGCGTAATGTCATGACACTTGCGATACCCATGATACTTGCAGAGTTTCAATTGGAATGAACCTTCATGATATGACGGACAGCCATGCATTCTATTATAAATTAGCGTAAGGGGATATTAAGAAACACATCCCGTCTAATTACCCCCTCCCAACCATATAAAACAAGTCTATACGGATGCAGCCATGGTTCCACCAAGTATACCCCCTCAAAACTGCACATACACCCTTAATCCGTCACAATATCCAAAACCATATCCGCCACTTTCCTCGCCACAACATCACTATGTTCTACAACCCACCACATCAGCAAACCCAACTCCAACATCCCAAACAGGCAAAGAAATTGGGGCGCAAGAACTCACTCAGAACAAAAGCATGCGGCAATCCATCCTCACAAACAATCATCTTCGGCCCACCCTCGATCCGTCCCCTTACCTCAATAATCTCGTCTCTCGTCCGCTCCGCAACCCAATGGTCATTTCGACCGAAGTAGAAAAATAACCGCGTGACGGGGTCTTGCACATTCCACATGCCCCAGACGTCATCGCTCCATTGGTCGGACGCGATGGTTTGCATTTCGTCGGCGGCCATGTGTCTGGTTTGCTAGTCAGTTTGAATGGTCCTTCTAAAACCCCTTGGAGGTGGAGGATAAGGAGACGTACAAAGCTTGTTGCACACCGTGACCACTTTTTAAGAACACGGCCGTGGTGTCCACCATACTATCTGGTGGAGAGCCCATGTAGAACTTGATTAGAGATCGCAGAACAGCACCGGGGATGAGGGTCGTTAGGACCCGGACTAGGACGCCCACTACTACTGCTAACTGGGGGATGAAGGATAGCATGCGCTGTACCAGGTCATCAGCTGTATGGTCTAAAAGGCTAAAGGACGGCGGAAGAAAAAAAGATAGCTAGAGCAAACAAACATACCGTCAACTTCTGACCAGAAGGCGACTTCGCGATATCAACAACAGTAGGAAACAGCATGACACCCCCGATGATATCAAAATCAACAGAGGGCAAAGCACCATTCTTCGAGCGGTCGCGATGTCTACGCAAGATCTCCATGGCTATGTAGCTCCCGACTGAATGCCCGACAAGAATCACTTTAGGTCTTGTCGGGATCTTGTCAGCGACAGTCTGTGACTCACCAGAGCCAGCCAGGAAATCATCTAGTTTTCTCTGGGCGAAACAAATCTGCTCTTCGAGGTCATAGTACTTTTCTTTGGACTCTGGGGGCTTTGTAAGTTCGAATCCTCCCAGACTGTGTCCGTAGATCTGGAATGTGTGGTTTCTCGCCTGCTCTGTGGTTTGTGCTTTGAGCTTTTCTGAAAGAAGGGAGAGGAATGTATGATAGTAACCAATTAGACCCGGATTGCCGGATATCATGTAGATAGTGAAGGGGGTTGATAATGGGTCGGATGGGGATGCGTGGAAGAAGCTGTCCGCAGACACGTGCGATTTTCGGTGAGATGACATGGTGCTCATGCCCTTGCGGGTGGATATGGTAGAGTTTAATGCCTGTCTATAATTTATGCGTATTGAATTGGGGTATCTGAGGCGGAACATAGGATTCGCCTGTAGTACGGTATGGATGAGTATCCACTCTAGAGATGAAATCAAGTCAATAACTCGGAGAAACTGGAGTTTCCGCCATGCCTCGGCACCGATAACCTCATATCTATTCAATACCATAACACGTAACATTTTCGTGCTAGAACTGATACTTCATCTACAAAGCCCGTCTAATGATTTATCCACTTGCGAAAACGCAATTCGATTGAAGATAGCGAGTTACTGTGCGGACAAGTATGTGCACCAATATCTCCTTAGAACACAAAATATCAACTTTCTTAACAACTCGCTCCATCAAACATTCCCAATCGTAATATGAAGGTACATAAAGAAAAACGAGACCTTCCATACCAAGGCCTCTGAAATGCACACACACGCACACGCACACGCACACACACACAGTGACTCATCGCAATTCATCTCATTGAGCCGGACTCCATTCCTATCAACCATAGCTCCTTAAACCCCATAGATAGACCGAAGAACAATACAGAAAGCTCCAGTTATGCCAAAGACCCAGTGAAACCACCTCGACCATCAGACGCTGGAGGCTGGCAGCTCGCACACTTACCACCTCGATTCTGATTCCATATAGCTTTTGTTCGTTTTTCTTCGCCAAGCACTTGACAGTGCAA
This sequence comes from Aspergillus hancockii, assembly GCA_001696595.2. Taxonomy (NCBI): domain Eukaryota; kingdom Fungi; phylum Ascomycota; class Eurotiomycetes; order Eurotiales; family Aspergillaceae; genus Aspergillus; species Aspergillus hancockii. The sequence continues at coordinate 7,331 of MBFL02000610.1, forward strand.
CTCTGACCCATGAGGTATTCGAAGAAAGGACACTGAAAGCAAAGTATGAGAAAATGGGAGAAGGAAACAAAGAGGACATGGTAGCTGTACACCAGGCCAAAGATTTCAACGATAAAGATGCAGGAAGACAGAAGTTGCAGGTTTCAGAATGATAGAAACCGAATACATAATATCTAAAAATGCCAAAAAAGCACACGTATAGCAAGCGAGGAGGGAATCGTACAGAGATATGCTGTGAATCAAAGAAAAAAGAAAAAGGAAAAGGACGAAGACCATCACTTCATCTGGTATCTAGGAGATTGTCATAAATGCAGATAAAACTCCAGGTACTCTGACAAACGAGGATTATGCTTGCAGGAAAGATCAGTCATGCGACCAATTCAATGCTATAAAAGAATCTTGAGGGGATAGTTATCTACTTTCACCGCCGTGGTCCTCGCCACGGTTTTCTTTCTCGCTGGCTGGAGTACTTGTCGCGGAGTCTGTAGTGTCTGTGTCCGAAGGCGGCTTGGAGCTTAGGTTGATAGCTATCCTTTTGGGTGGCGCGCTACCAGTCACGGTTCCCAAGACACTCTGGGTTGCCCCTTTCTCAGTAGTTGACAGCGACCCAATCGACATGCTTCTCTTCTTTCGTAATAAACCAGCGCTTCCGGAGTTACTACTAGTCGAGGTCCTTCTTTTCGGCCCAGAGCTGAGCTTGACCAGCTCATCATCGTCCTCCTCCTCACGCCGGCGCTTCTCTGACAAACGCTCCGGGGGTGTCTGCACAGTCGATGAAACTGGAGTCGCCAGTGCTTCTGCAGCCGATTCGGCAGTAGCGCCAGGGGTTTGTGTGTCTTCTTGTTGCATCAATCGTTGTTGTTTTTGCTCTTCACTACCCTCGGGGTTGGTATCCATGGCATCGTCGTCCTCGTCATCGTCTGGATAGTCAACCAGAGGTTTAACAACTGGTGAGGCAGCGCCGTTTTGTATCCGGGTGGTTATTGCTACATTGGCTCTATTATCGGGTTGCCACTGAGAATAAAGTTAGTGCGTTGATTGGCGATAGGTGATTATAAATGTCAAGTGTCTTACCTCTTCTTCATCATCAGACGTGTTAAAATACTCTTCCTCTGCAGCATCCATTTCCCTGACACCCTGCCAACGCTGTCCGTTAGATGGTGCTCGACGAGCTGGCGTCCCCTCATCTTGGGAGTAAAGAGTAGAGTCTGCCTCTACACCGTAGCCCTGCATTTGCTCGTAGCGAATGATCAGATCGTGGAATGTGTTGACATAGGTAATGTTTTTGAGCTTTTCACCGTATTTCTCAACCACATGCAGGACGATAGGCTTGATATTTTCTCGTTTGATGAATTCGAAAAGTTCGAGGCAGGCTGAATTTAGAAGGTTATCACGTGGCATTGTCTCACAGACAATATCAAGAATTAAACCAAAGGTGTTGTTGTGCGTCATCAACGCTTGGTAAAAAGTGTCTTGGAGGCTAATCAATGTGCGGAAAAATTTCAATGCGACTAGCGAAAGGTAAGCTTTTAGACAGACAGCAAGACAAAACACCGAATAGGCTATCTTACTCAGTTTAAGGTGCTTCTGGGGTACTGTGAGTAACTGAGCAATCCGAGGAGCGAGGGCTGCATTATGGATAATAGCTCGGCTTCTGTATAGATGTTGACGGACAAAGAACGTGAGAATATCAACTAGATGAGCATGCAAGGCGACCTCTTGGAATGTCAGGTTGTTGACTATCGAGAAAAAAGAGCAAGTTAGCTACATGAACATGTTGAGAGTTGGTCTTAATCGACAATACTCACGACTGGAGCGGTTCTCGAGGCGTTTCAATGGCATAAATAGTCTCTTTGCGGACTCATCGAAGTGACTCTGGACAAAAGCATCGGAAAGAATATTAGGACGTGGCTTCGAGTAGTGTTCGGGTCCAGCCCGGCCCATCGTGTCCTGGATAGGAATCTGAGGGTCCAGTAACACCTTGACTGCATCTGCGAGTTGATTCTTCACACCGAGATCTGACTCTAGGTGAAGTAGATCGATCAGGGTATCAGTCAATGGCGTCTTTTTGTCATTGACAGCCTTGAGCATATATCCACGCATCATGATAGGATCATGGTCGAGTAGGGCAACTAGGATATCAATCCCGGTCGTGCGCAGAGCGGGGTGGGGATGTTTTATGGCAAAGGCGATGACGGCAAACAAGCCATGACTGATGAAGTTTGCAAAGAGATTGGCGCGCGCTGGTGCCTGCAGGTTTTTGGCAATGGCTGCGCATTGGTGGAGGAACTGCACTGCATCCTCCTTGCGCTTTGCATCGGCATTTCGCGGATCGAAGACCAAAAATAATTCCTTCAGGAAAGGACCGTTTGATTGGATGTGATTTACTATTTCGACCTGGTTAAAGAAGATTAACGAGTTGAGGACCGAGAAAGTCGGATCGTCCAAAATGCGAGCCAATACTACATCTTTCAGATACTGCAAGCGCCAAGTGTAGCGGATTTTTCGACGGATGAGGGTGTCTTTGATAGGGACTACTTCTTTGTAGCGCGACTGGTCTGCGAGGTATTGCCGATGGTTGGCCTTGTGTGTGGGGAACTCAGGGTCGTCTAGAGATTCATCAACATCTTTCTATTACAGCGCAAACCTTGTACCACCTACATTCTAGCGCCCCGACAACTCCTAGTATGATAGGGTCTGTAACAACAGTCTCGATAATGGTATTGTCGTTGAGGAGAATGAGAGACTTCATGATATTGCAGAGACGGTGAAGGTCCGGGAGACTCTCAAGGTCTTCTGCCACCGTGACCAATGGTATGAGTTTGGGGATGTATTCTTCTCGGATAACGAACTTCGACAGTGCGTCTCGACCAGCTTGTGTCATGCTGGCAGCTCTCATGACATGATCGATTTCGGGAAGGTTTCCAAGCTCAGCCACGGGTAATATTATGGACTGGTAGCTTTCAAGGTCGTCGGAAAACGCATCGTCTAGAACAAAGCACCATGTTAGTGACGAAGACAGACCGAGATGGCAATCGCAAGAGCGACGGGTATCTGACCTGCTGCTGCCAGGGTTGTAAGATGTTGTTGAACACCATTGACAAAATTCCTTTCGTGTTTATCGTCAGTCAGAAAAAAGAGGAAAGGACACTGAGCCACAAATGTCGGAGTAAACCCCTACCAAATCACGGCGCAACCCTCAGCCTCCTGGAAGCTCAATGCCATATCCGTCCCATTGGGTTCCGTCCATACTATCAGGGTCTCTGGTGGTGTCGCACAAACATTAGCAACGTTCCGGGCTGGGATCGCGATGCGGTGGGTGATGAGAGAGCGGAACCTTGCTGTTTCTGGTACCCGTCATCCTTAGAGATTTTCGTCTCCAAAAGTACCCGGTCAGGTTCATCTTCAGACTGGACAAATATTCGCGGCTCATCCTGCAGGAAAACGGAGTGGGGATGTCAGCGACCGGGGTGAATATTTGAGAAAGCGCGACCCGTAGCGTTTGCGCCCGACGACCGATGTCGCGCTGAGCGGACGATCCCTCATGCGATGAAACTTACGTCTAGGATCTGCCCAGTACAAAAACCAGTTCCTCTATCAAACCAGTCGTTATCTCTGAGTTCGTAGACCTTGACCCGCTTGCGATCGCTGGGCGGTTGCACCTCCAACGCCATGATCTGGCAACAGGGGGAGGTGGCGTCTCGTCACTCCGGGCCAACTCAGGAACGAGTGCACCGGCGCGAAGAGAGCCCCGAAGTAGCGGAGAGATAAGAGTTAGCCGCTGCCTTGTCCGGGATTGGACGAGGGGTTCGCGGGCGTCGAAAGGAGAGAGATGTATGATGGAGGGGAGGATGGGAATGGGATGGAAGGAGAAAAGATGGGCGATTGAAAGGACAAACAAGTGACAAGTGATAACGGGGATGGGGTGTTCTTTGCTGCTTTTGCTGCGGATGATGAATGATGATCCTGAGTTTGGGTCGGGACCACCTGACGGCCTCGGCAGCGGTCGGCCGCTATTTTCAACTTTTTATTTTTTTGTCCTTTTTTCTTTCTTTTTTTGTTTGACCCTCTGGTTTGGCCTTTTTTTTTTTGGGTTGGCGGGCGCGCAAAAATGGAAAACCAAAAACCAGCAACACGCGACCGAAAAGGGACGAACGCCAGAGAGAGCTTTTTTTAAGGTACCCAACCCTTGCCTGATCGAGTGTGGGGTTCACTATCGAGTAAATTGTTAAAATCTCTGGATGATCTGCTTTTTTTTTTGTCAGGGAAAGAAATACAAGAAATAGCAAACAAGAAGATAAGGCCAAGCCAAATGTTTCCAGGACCCCAGGTTTAATGTAAAACAAAAGAATAGCTCGAACGACAAAGCAGTTTGAAGAAGGGAAGTTGCAAATTAGGGGATCTGCAGGGCAATTAATAGATGGAATGACGTGCATCCGCAGCATTTACACAAGAATGAGTGAAGAATAACATGATGAGGCTTCAGTAGGGGAGATTGAAATAGGGTGGTCAATCCCCCATAAATTATGTATATGTAGTATCTACGTCAACCTTGAATTTCAAACTGAGAGTTGACGACTACCGTCATGTATTGTGCATGTTACCATGTACTCAGGGGTATGCATAGTAGTCGATAGTTGATACTTAGTAGTAGTGGTACAGAGAGGCCTAGGCTATATTGGTCATTCCGTTCTATCATAAATAGGGTATATAATGTTGAACACGCATTCCATACCTACCTTCAGCTAAGAATAGGTTGTCCCAGTTAGGCAGGCATCTCGATTTGGAAAACTTCCCCAACCCAACCTTTTACCACCACCCTACCCATGGAATCCCCCTC
>MBFL02000611.1:0-12155 GCA_001696595.2 Aspergillus hancockii
AGAATGGGAATCCCAATCCCAAAATCCGCATAAAATGGGAATCCCAATCCCAATTATAAAATGGGACGGGATTCCCATCCGGTTCAACCTTGAAAACGGGATTCCCATATTTATCTTGGCATTATTTTGGGATTTTGAGATAGGATGAGATTTTCCATTTCCTATCCCAAAATCCCAAAAAAAATATAAAACACTTCAATACAAAGAATATAACAATCGAAAGTAACAACCAAAGTTAAATTCATTAAAATCTAGACACTGCTGGTATAATCAAATAAAAGACTTATTGTTAACTTTATCTCTGTTGAATATATTTTTCTTTTAACTTTTATTCTTTCTTTTATCTCTGGACTGGTGTTATTAAAAAATTCCTGTACCAGCTTTTCCTCGTCCTCAAGACTACTATCTATTATCTTTGATAAAATAAGTTTTAGAATCATGATCTTCTTAATTGTATCTTCTTAAAGATACCCTCGACAATAATAATATATATCCCGTGCAAGATTAAAAACACGTTTAATAGATACACTTGTGAGTAAAACCCCAAGAATATCTTGTGCCATTCGTGCGACTGTAGAATAGATAGACTCTAGAAACTTTTAGTATTCTAGAATATTACTTGATTCTTAAAGAAAAGTTATAGAATTGTGTAGATATTGCTCAATCTCTGTAGAGGCCTTGTTTTGTATTGGGACTTGTAATTGTATAAATAGACTGTTAATGTTCTAGAGAATTAAATATAAATATTAGTATCTATAAGTTTATTTGTTAAAAAGGAATGTTACGTAGATCTGTTACCTTAATATATTCGTCATCTTCATTACCCGGCTCGCACTGTACTGGTTTATACTGATGATAATATAATTAATAAAACTCTATAATTAGCTTTTTATACTGTAACTGTTCCCGTGCAGTCCAATCTTTAGAATTATAAGTTTAAAGTCGGCATGTTGAATTAAAAATAGCAGCAACAGTATATATTTTGCCATACTCTTCTGCAGTTTAAGAATAATAAAGAGACAGTTTCTCTTTCGCGGCGGATAAAGTATTTAATAATAAATTTTTCCAATTATTTTCAAATTGAGCCTGCTCTTCTCGATTTTCAAGATGCTGAAATAGCTGGTTATAAACCTGCCATGCACGATGAATTGTAATCTCTTTCAATACTGAAATACCTTTGGTATAGTGATAAAATAGAAGTAGTAAAACAATAATATATTGAACTGTCTTCCACTCAGTTTCAGTAATAAAAAGAGACTGAAGTTTTGAATTTCTACAGGTAGTTATCCATTGATGAATTTCTTCCCGTAGAAGAAGCGCGCGAATTACCATTAAAAAACTTGAGTTCCAACAGGTATGTATATTCTGGATAATATAAAGAGGTTATTTCCATTTATTCTTCTATAATATAAGAAAGAACTTGTAATATTGAGAAAAGGCGTTGATTATATTTGCAAGCATTTGAATCTAATAAATAGTAAAATTAATAAATATTACTATTATTGTTACTATAGACTGTTACATCTATTAAGTTTATCTTTTGTAGTACCTTTTCAAATAAATACAACTGTATTAATAATAAATCCTTAATTTTATTATTATTAAAATCGCCTGAATCTTTTCTAATCTCAAGATCTAGATTTCTTGTAATTGTATAAATCACGCGCTGTATTATATAAACTAAACATAGTAATATATTCTGGTTTAGAGACCAGATAAAATCAGATCTATTTTTAAGTAATCTGCTAAACACTTGTACTGCTGTTTAATTATTACTTGTATTATTACAAGTAATAGCAAGAAGTCTCCGGTCTAGACGATAAGTACTAAAAACTTGAAATAGAATATTAGCCAGTTTTTCACCAGTATATAAACCAGATATTGGTTTAAATACAAGTAAAATCTCTTTATATTCCCAGTTTTTGGTTATATAGAATCCAATAATTCCAATAAATACAAGATTATTCGGGCTAGTCCAGTAATTAAATTCTAAAGATATTAACTGACCTGAAGAAAACAATTCCAATAAAGACTCTATAGTATAATTATAGTGTCTTTTAATCATATTCTTAATTTTGGTACGATCTGGAAGTTTGATATCTAGATTAAGTGTCCAAAGTAATTAACAAAACAATGGATTCTCAAGAGCGCGAAATAAAAGATTTAAAGAGATTATTATTTGAAGAAGAAGTTCAAGAATAAACTTATTACTTTTCCAAGAATTGGCGAGTACAGTACAGGTATTAAGCTGCGTCTGTATATATAGCCGTTTACAATTTAAATACTAGAAATATTACTAAAAATTGTTACTATATTTCTTTTTTTTAAATATATTTCTTAATTAACAAGTACACTTACTATAATTGATTCTTCATCATGTTCACCGGCTCGAGCTTGTTGACAGTCTTTTGTTTTTAGATGTTGTGTTAAACCAGTACTTTTATTTGTCTAATAATATTTTACATGCTGAATTAAGCTTTTGCAGTATATACATTACAACTATAGAACTTTAGAAAAAAGTTCAGCAAGCTGAGAAAATTATCTCCAGAGTCCCTTTTCAGCTCCTGCTTAATTTTATTCTAAATATTGATATTATAATTCAAGTGTTTTATTTACAATAGCAGATTCTGTAGTTGTAGAACACCACTATTAAATAAATATTTAATAATATATATATTTCCAGACAATATATTCTTTACTCTCAATTTGTATTACTTCTAATGAAGCTAATAATTTAAAAAGATTTACTTGAGAGGATGGTGAAGAAAATAACAATTAAATAGCTTGAATATTAAAAACGGGTGTAGAGATAGTATTATAACTTGAAAAAAATATTTTAAAAGAAAAATTAACTGATATTTAAAATATTAATTCTGGTGATGGACATGCACGGGGATCCATGTCGATAGTAACAATTCTTGATAATAATCTTAAGTCATAATCTTTAAACTATGGATTCTTCTGTTACTTCTTTTCTAAAACCTGAGAATAGAGGTTTACACTGTGGTTATACCGTGATTTTCTTAAACTAATCTATATAGTCTAGCACCTTGCTTATTTTATAAGTTACTTAAAGATAAATAAAAGTCAACAACTTAACAGTAAATAACTACAGTCTAAAATAAACAATGTTTACAGAAATTAAAGAATAGATTATATAGCAGGTATATAATTAGAGTATGTAGTGTAATATATAGAGTGAAGATGTTGTTTATATATAGTAAAGATATATATATTAATAGAGTCACAGTATTCAAATATATATATAATTGTTACGCCTGGGTATTCGGGCAGGAGCTTCTAGGTAGTTAGCTGCACTTGCGTGGTCGTTCAATACAAACCTATGATCAGGATCCACTGATCTGGTACTATCAATGCGTTGCGGTGCTGAAGTAGTATCCCTGTGTATAACCCTATCCAAGGTTATCGCGAAGTAATCGAAGTCCGAAGTAGCTCGAGTCCAAAAGGCCAGGTCTACTAAGTACGTATACTCAGTAGTTAAGGAAGTGCAAACGAGTCAAATACTAACTTGATACTAAAGGTGTATCCTAAGTAACAATTGTAATTGATTATGAAGAACTAAGCTAAGTACATGAACGAGTGTCCTTATATATCTGTTGGTCATATACCATCCTGTATACCGTGGTATATACTGTATACTGAATTGTATACTCTTTTATATATTATGTCACGTGGTGTGTCGACATGTCCCTGGAGTAGGTGCGGAAGCAGGTATCATGTGATAGAGCTAGTATCGGCCGCTCTAACCCTTAAAGGTAAACAATATATAGAATAATCCCTTGGATGCTTAGCGCCTCTGTGGTCAGTTGTTGTTATTCTATAGATTCTGTCTTGTATGTCTACTTTGGATAAAGTATACTAGATAAGGATCTGTAATATTACTCCCTTTTTTTTAAGTTTTTGTTCTTAAAAGTATAAAGTTGCGGTCTTGTTCAGGTAAGATGTCTACTTTTAATTTTTCTGTATACTTTTCTTTTTATTATATCTAAATGTAATAAGTACACTAATAATAAACATTTGACCAACAGAATCGAAAGTTCCGGCTGTCCTGTTGATTCTCTCTGTAACTTTTGTTTCTCTTGAGAAAAGGTATATATTATAAATTCAACTACTCGAAGCAAGAAGTGTTCGGTGTATGTGTTATGTGGTTGCTGTTGTGAAAAGTGTTTTTATAGTGATAAAGAATAGAATAATTTAAAATAAAATAAAGAAAAGATTGCTGCGGATCTTGAACAGGCTTAAAAATAATTTTTAGAGTATTCTGCAAAAATAAATCAAGAAATATTTAAGGTGTTGTATCTTCAGAAATACCTCAAGTTTTTTAAGGATTGTAATGGTCAGATATTGGATTATGATTTATTTGTGTTGGATCAGTTAAATAAGAAGGATTCTCTAAGTACTGAGGATTTTCGTGAGCTAGAATGTCTGGTTGACAAGCACGACGTTGCTTAGCTTGCTGCAGTTGTGGGTGACTCTAGTCTAACTTAGTTAATAAATAATCCCTTGTTCTGGGCGAACTTCGATCTATCTGCTGGTGGTACTGTTGAATTAGCTGGTGACAGTCTGTTAAATTCTTGATAGATTTTTAAGTATTTTCTGAGATATTATATCTCTTTTACTTTACTAAATATTAAACTTATTCTCTAATTTTTTTATAGTTCAGGATTTTTTTAATTTTATATTTTTGAGTATTGTCTTCAATTTCTACATTTTCAGTAAGTTTAGTGTTTGGCGGTGTGGATTTTAATAATAAGATATAAAATACTGGATATATGCGTAACATGGATTCCGGTAGTCTTAGTTAATAATTAATATTGTTAATTTTTTTTTTAATAATAAATAGTCTGATTTTCTGATGGTCAAGTTTTGAACTTGATCTTTTTGTTTTAATATTTCTGTAAAGTAGAAATACTTTCTTCTTTTTTTTAAAGATTAGTCTCTTCTTGTGGTGTTTATTATAATATACTGTTGTTTATTGATTTCTAAAGTTAATGTCTTTTATTATTTATTTATAAAGTGTCTTGACTTGTTCTACTAGATCAGCTGCTTTTTTTATAATAGAGTTTCTTTCTCTAGATTCTTTAATTATAGTAGAGTGATAACTGTGATTTGTGTAAAATAGTGTTACTCCTGTTGTTGAGTGTACTGTATTATTGTATATAAATTGCGCTGTGGATAATAGATTTGTTTAATTGTTTTGCTGGTAGTTGATGTAGTATTAAAGATACTGTTTAACTGTTTAATTTATTTTTTCTGTTTATCTATTTTCTTGTGGATGATATATCGTGGTTAACTTGTAGTCTATTCTTATCAAGTCTGTAAGTAATTACTAAAACTTTAATATAAAGAGCTTGTCTCGATTCAATATAATCTTTTCTAATATTCTGTGAAGAATAATAACATGGTTAAATATTAAATATATAAGGTGTACTGTGTCAAGTATCGAGTTACTTGATACTAGATATATATATTTTATAAGTTTATCTATTATAACTGTAATTATATTCTATTTTTTTAACTTTAGTAGTGATTCTATAAAGTTGATTGTGATCTATTTCTATAGTTATAATAATATGTCTAATAACTGTATATATCTGTATAACTTATATCTCGCTGGTTTATTTTTAATATAGGTTTTATATTTATTAATATATAGTTGGACTTTCTTTCAGATATTTGAAAAGTAGTAGTTTCTCGCGATTTGTTCTGTGGTTTTTTCAATTCCGAAATATTCTTTTGTTGAATTATTATAGTGTTGTCTAATAATTTCTTGTCTTATAGTTTAAAATATATAGATCAGTTTTTGATAGTAAACAAGTCTATGATTATCTATAGTAATTTTGTTGCTTTTATTGTTTTGAAGAATATTCTAGATTTTCTTGTACTTAACTATTTTTTTAATAATTTTAATAAGTATATAGTTCTTGATACTGATTGTTGCTGCAAGTGTTTAAAAGTTATATTTAATTAATCTATCTATATGTGTTCTGAGTATTGCTGGTAAAACTGTTTTTTTTTTAATCTTGTGATCTAGTCTTCTGTTTAAAGTATTTACTTGATTATTTTCTGTTTCTTTGTAATATACTATTTTGAAGTTATACTGTAATAGTGTTTCTGTTTATTAAGCTTATTGTTGTATAAACTTTTTTGTAGTTGTAAAATATATTAAGTTTTTATAATCTAATTTAACAATAGTTATTTTCTGAGCTTCTTTTAGATAGACTCTTTATTTCTTGAATACTGTGACAATAGTTAATAATTCTTTGTTATAAATATTGTAGTTTAGTTCTGCTTAAACTAGTTTTTATAATTTAAAGACTATTGATTAAAGTTTTTTATTATTTTTTATTTATACTATTCGAGCACCAATTATATAGTTGAATGCGTTGGTTTTAATAATAGTTTTTTTAGTTGGGTCGTGTTGCATAAGTATAGGTGCAGTAGTTATAGCTTCTTTAGATCTGTTGAATATTTCTTCTTGTTTTGTTTTCTATTTTTATTTATCAGTTTTTTTAAGTATTCTGAAGAGTGGTCCTAACTTTTATGTATATTGATTAATAAATTTTTGGTAATAGTTCAACAATTCAAGATATTGTTGCAATTCTTTGAGATTAATTGGTGTAGATTATTCTTGAATAGCTTTTATCTTGCTTTTTTTAGCTTAAATTCTGTTTATAGAGATTATATATTCTAAGAACTCAGTTTCTTGAACATGGAATTCACACTTTTTTAATTTCAGCTTAACTTCTGCTGTTCTCAATTTAGCAAGTGTTGCTTTAACGTGTTGCACATGCTCCTTCTTGGTGTACGAGAATATAAGGATGTCGTCTAGATACGCGATGACGAATATGTCCAGTAGTTCTTCTAATCTCTGAAATGATGCTGGTGCATTGGTGAGTCTGAATGGCATGACTGTATATTTATAATAGCTATATTTTGTCTAAAATACTATTTTCTATTCTTCTTTTTTTACAATCTTGAGTCTGTAGTATGCATCTGTAATGTTAAGTTTTGTGAATTATTTTGCTCTGTGTATTTTGTCTTGAATTTCTGTAATTAGTAATAATAAATACCAGTTTTTAATTGTAATAGTATTCAATGGTCTATAGTTAATATATAGTTGTAACTCTTCTTCTTTCTTTAGTACAAATAGAACTCCGTGTTCTGTAGATGATTTTGATAATCTGATATAGTTTTTCACCAGTTGTTCAGTGATATATTTTTTAAGTACTTGTAGTTTCTTTTCTAACATTAAGTATATTTTCTTGTATACCACTTTCTTTTCTTTTTAAATAGATATAGTGTGGTTATGCAGGCCGTGCTTCAACAGTTTAGATATCTATAGTTATTTAAATAGTTCTTTAAACTCCTGATACTTTTCTAGCAGTCTTGACTGTTTATTAAAGATAATTACTAGTTTTTAAAAGTTAATATATTCTTATAATTTGAAATCCTTTTTTCAAAGTATTTCTATAGTTTCTAATAAAGAGTGCTATTTCTCTTCCAAGTTGCTGTTATTAAGTATTATAATATTGAGCTCTTGCTCATTTTCTGGTGCCTATTTAGTAACTGTTGCTAACTATTCTTTTTCTGAGATTCTGATTGCTGCTATAATCATGGCCTTCGCGGTATTTCTCTTCGCGGTATCCTGATCGCGCCTTTCGATCCTTCCTCTGCTATACACGGTATTTCTCTTTGTGTTTCTAGCGAGGGTCTGGGTCCCACACCCCGTACGTGGTCCCGTTGGGCAATGGCATTTGTCCAGCTGGAGCGTTCTTTGCTTCCAGTTAATTGTTGGATTATATTCCTCGAGTCAGGGGATTTCCAATACAATATTGTACTTGTCTTCTAGAGACACTATATTAAAAGTTAAGTATTCAGTATACGCTTCAACAATTATAGAGATAGATTCTGTTTTGACCGTGATCTGATCAGTTTTTAATTTCTAGCTGTTTAGTTCAAGAATAGATATAACAAGTTTCTTTAGTTGTTTTTTAATGTTTATCTTTTACTAATATTTAGATACTATAAAGTTGTTTATTACTTCTAAATTAATTATAGTTCTAGTGGGTTGTCTACTAATTATAGTGATTATAGTAAGGTGTTTTTCTTGTGCCGTGGCGGTCAAGATGATTCTATTAATAGTATTTTTAGGTCAAAAGTTTACTATTTGCTTTCAATTGTAGTGGTGAAGACAGTTGTTGTTGAAGTATACTATTTATAGAAAACAGCCGTGTGTTGAGGTTACTAGATAGTGATTGCACTTACAATCCAGTAAATAGTAGTGATTTTCTTTATATTTTAACTGTGCTTGTTCCGGGTGTACTGTCTTAAGTATAAGGTTGAATTTCTATCTATCTACTCCGTATATCCTGTAGATGTCCTTGTGGTGATAGTAATACTGTAAGTGGTTTTTTTAATTTTCTAGATTTAGACTTTAATACTGATGATTCCAGTGTGGATATTGCTGGAATAATCTTCTAAATAGTTCTAAAAACTTTCTAAAATCTTTTATAATTTTATAGACTATATTGTCAGTCTATTGTGTAAGAGTATCTATATTCTCTGTCCATTGTGCTTGATATTTTTGTGATATTTGTTATAATATAATAGTAATTAATAATTACAGTGTTTTCTGATATTTGTTTTTGTCTTGAAGATTTTTAGATATCTTGAATATCTTAAAAAGTCTCTTTATATTAGGTTTATAACTAATTTATTAAGTACTGTACTCTTTATTTAAAGGGTTAATTTCTTGCAAAACTTAATTTGCAGACTCTTCTCTTGATACAGGCTTGTTGTATTGATCAGTATTATTAAAACTGTTCTCTTTTATCGCGCTAAGATATATAGACTCTGTCCTATCTTTAACTGTTCCTGTAGTATTATATATATTTTTTTTTTAGATTGCACTGAACTGTAATGGCTCCTGATCTGTAGAGTTTACTGTTTTTAAATATTAAGACTTTTTATCTTGCTGCTGCTGTCTCTTTTGTTAATAATTTTTTATAAAATATTCTGATTTTCTGCAGGAATAATATAGTTTTTTTTGTTGATATTGTTTTTTTTCTTTTCTAGAGATTTGGTCGCGCTGTTTTTGTTTTTTGTTGGTGTTCAATTTTATTAATTGCGGGTTATAGAGATTACTGTATTCTTGGCTCCGTGGTTATGTATATCTTTTTTTGTTTACTCTATATTAATTAGTTCGTCGACTATATAGTATGTTATAATTCATTTTTTTTTGTCCGTGCAATTTATACAACTTGTTGTTAATCTTGATTGTATTGTTAATAAATTCTTGCAGGATTTTTAACTGTTCCTGTTATATTATTTTTTTCTGTACTTTATGTTTTATTTCTTGTTTAAATATAGTGATGAGTACTTTGTTACTCTATTTATTTAAGTGCAATGCTATCTATATAAATCTTGAAGTATAGTCAGACATAGATCTAATCTGTCTAAATTGGTTAAGCTTTTGTTCAGCTTGCTTTTTTTTATTAATGTTTTTAAAAATACTGATTAAGTGTTTCTTAAACTTAATATAGCTTGCAAAGATTATGTTGGTTATGGTGTCTCTGTCTTTTTAGGTATTTTTGCTGTAGTTTTTGATATATAGTTTAAATTAAGTGAACGCTGTGTCTTTTAAGTACGTGGCTGTAAAAAGTACTTTGGCTTCTTTATTAGAGAATTTTTCTATATTTAAATAAATATAAATGTCCATTTGTGTCACAAATTCATGCAATTTATAATATTGTTCTGTGAAAGATTCTAGTGGTCTGATCTTTGTTGTTTTAACTGTGAGTCTTGTGTTTAACTGTTTGTTCTATTGACTCAGTATATAGATCTGTGTCTGGAGCTGATTGATTTATCCAGCTATATCCTGTATACTAAGATTGTTGATTTACTGAGATATACTATCTTTAACAGGTGTTCTTGGAATATTATTGTTTCTCGATGATTGAGATATGTTTTAAGTCCACGCAATGCTTGACTTGTGTAGACTGGTGATCAATATATTACATCTGGATATTTGGGTAGGAGTTTCTAGATAGTTAACTGCACTTGTGTGGTTATTCAATATAAATCTATAATTAGAATCCACTGATCTGGTACTATTAATACGTTGCGGTGCTGAAGTAGTATCCCTGTGTATAATCCTATTTAAGATTATTGCGAAGTAATTGAAGTCCGAAGTAGCTCGAGTCCAAAAGACCAGGTCTACTAAGTATGTATACTCAGTAGTTAAGGAAGTGTAAATAAGTCAAATATTAACTTGATATCAAAGGTGTATTCTAAGTAATAATTGCAATTAATTATAAAGAACTAAGCTAAGTACATGAACAAGTGTCCTTATATATCTATTGGTCATATACCATCCTGTATACTGTGGTATATACTGTATACCGAATTGTATACCCTTCTATATACTATGTCACGTGGTGTGCCGACATGTCCCTGGAGTAGGTGCGGAAGCAGGTATCACGTGATAGAGCTAGTATCGGCCGCTCTAACTCTTAAAGGTAAACAACACATAGAATAATCCCTTGGGTGCTTAGCGCCCCCGTGGTCAGTTGTCGTCATCCTATGGATTCTGCCTTGTGTGTCCGCTTTGGATGAAGTACACTAGACAAGGGTCTGTAACAATAATATACAACTTTATTAAATATAATCAATAGTAAATATTAACAAGAAACTAGATCTATACTACATGAAATATTTCCAGTAACAGTTTCTAGTAGCAAATTAGACTATTCTTAACTTCTTTTCTTCTTTCTGACAGCAGGTCCGTTGCTGGCGCTGTATACAAGTTACTAAATATACAGTATTATATATCAAGACCAGTGTCTGTATACCCTGTTCAAATCTCTATTAATAAGATTTATAATAAACAAGCACTAAACTGGCAAGAACTAGACCTGGTAATAAATACTAGTAAGCTTTGAGTATAGTTAAATTTAAATAAATAAATATCTATAGTAACAGCCTCCAGTAATATAGAGTTAATAGTCTGACTATTCTAAAACAGTTTAGTACTAGTAAACTATACTTTTCTACTAACTCTAGACTAACTCTTTTTGAATATTAGTAAGAAATCAAATTATTTTTATAATATCATTTTCTTCTAAATCTTCCCCTGAAAGTGAAATTTCATCACCAGAGACTTTAATATCTCTATTACTGGTATTGTCTCGCTCAAATCTTTTATCTATCTTTTTAACTAGGACTCTAGACATCTCGAACTGAGCAAGTTTATTAGAAATTTACTGTCTATCAAGACCAATTGTTTCAAGCTCTTGAGAACCATGAAAAAGAACATGTTTTTTAAGAAAGAAAATTAGACATCGCTGATAATATTTTCAGATATTGGTAAATATTTTCTTTTAAAAGTAAGTAAATACCTGAGGAATTGTTACTAAAAATTGTTATCTTTGAATTGGTTTCCAGAGTATTAGATTGCTTTAATAGAGTTTTGGTAGATAAAGAAAAAGAAGAAGATGCCTGAATTTTCTGTATTTATTCAACATCTTTCTTTACTTTGCTAGCAAGCTCCTGCATCTTTTTAAAGGCCAGATAATTCTGAAACCATTTCTTTAACTTCTTTTGTTAATACCGAGCAGTTTCTAGTTGTTCAACAGCATTTTCTTCCAGCTAAATACATGTCTGCGTGTTTACAGATTATCTATATCTATATAATTAGCATGAGAACTGTTACTAACTATCATTACTACTTACCAGACAGTATCACGTCGAATTTTTGCAAGACAGTTGTATTTAGCCTTCCAATCTGCATCGTGTCAACATTAAATTTCCTTTTTGTTGCCAGTCTTAGCTTGACAGCGCTTTCTGGCTGCAACAACACGTGCATCGGTCAATAACTTTCAAGGAGATAAGCTTTTACTAGATAAACTTGGTAACATCTTAAAGTAATACTCCAGTTTAAAGAAGAGAAAAGAAAAAATTAAATATAGAAAAATTAATAATACAGGCCAGATTGAAAACAAGAGAAGAGTTAAAGAAGAAAAAGAAAAGAAAAAAGATCCAGATATTAAAAGAAGAAGATAAATAGACCTAATCTATAAGCGCTCGGAACATCAAAATCAATACCCAACCTAAACACGTTGTTTTAACGCGTC
>MBFL02000612.1:0-12069 GCA_001696595.2 Aspergillus hancockii
TTTTGGGGGAGGTGGTATTGTTGCTGTAGTCTGTGGTGGTATTTAGTTGGAGGGAGGGGTGGTTGTCGTGGAATTAAGTGGTGGTGGTGGTTGGTTGTGAGTAATTAAAATGAAATGATAAGTGAGGGGGATGGTACACAGCAACAGTAGAAAAAAAAGTTATGGGCGGATTGGTGGGGTAGAAAAGTTTTATGCCTGAGTGATGAGGCACCAATATCCCTGGGGTGTGGAATGTTGGTATGGACGCATTGTTATGCTATGGAGGGGGGTTGAAAGAGAAAATCTGATAATAACCTTAGGAGCGCTTATATAATATGATACTCCTATGAATATGCCAACCACGATCCACTTCAATCCTCGCCTTACAAGAGATTCTGTGCTGTATCCCAGGCACACCCGGCGGCTGAGTAGATGAAGCCCTAAGCCAAATATGCTGCGCTGCCCACCCCTACAGGCACGTACATACTACCCACTGACTGGCAAACATTAGAAACCTCTGGCTAGACAATATGGATAAATTTGTATCTTTCGTGAAGAACATGCCAGCAACAGAGCGCGAAATTAGAGTTTTGATAAGCTCCAGGAAGACTTTGAAAACAGCATCGGTGCTGGTGTATCTTTACTCTCATCCCAGAAGGGGATTGGGTCTGGTCCCGGCAATACTCCTTCTCATCAGGTGGCCACGGTACCATAATGGCGAAGACGATTCGATGTTTATGCCCCGAGGTTAAACTCAACTACCACTCGAGACGATACCAAGCTCCAGGGCGAGGTATCGGCAGGACCATCTGAAAACTTGATCTTATCAAGAATTGTTATACTGACATATACCAGGGATTGATCCATTACGACTTTATGCTCCCCCGCGTACGTGAGAGACTATTCAAGGACCATCTCAAAATGTATCTTATCCCGGGGAGAGAAGTTAAGGTGAATCTTGAGCTTAATCTGGACGAGAGCCCGTCTCGGGTGGGGTTTGATAGCTGAAGAGGATCCTTAAGAAGGCTCGGTTGTCCATAGTCTTTCGGTGAAGTGGATGACATCGCACTTCGTTGTCTCTTTCTCTTACGTGGCATGTTGCAGAATAAATTCTATTGCAATGTATAATAGATCATAACTGGAATATGCATGAAACAATTTGGATATGGCTTTGTTTAGGCTACCGTTGAATTAATTCATCTGGCCCTTCTTCTTTATCCTTGGTATAATCATTTCCTTGTACTTAATTACAACCTACTATGAAATTAGAGACAAACTCTCTTGATTGAAATATTTAAAGCAATGTAAGCCAGCAACTTGTCCCATCTCAGTCCCAAAGGTGAGCACAGTGGAGGCTTCTAGCACGAAGAGTCCTCTCCATTTTGCTTTCACCTTCACCTGGCATAGCGGAGAGGCTACGTACGGGCTCCCATATGGATGGAAAATAGTATTGCGTCTACTCAAAAACTTATTGTAAATAGAATACCATAGGCAAAGATAGTTATAGCCTCCATAAGAGCTCATTGATTCTTCATCCCAAAAAATATTCTGAGGTATTGTTTACATTCTACGTTATTTCGTGTCTACCACCTGTTGCTATTGTAGTGAAAACACAAATGGCCACTTTAAGCGTATCTTCTGCCTTAAAATAGGCTGCATTATAGTTGAGTAGCTCTGAAATATCTTGCTTCTACTTCCTCTCTTTCTTCAATCACTCAAACACAACACAAGAGGGAGAAAATATCAATCAGAAGAAAAGGCCCCGGGGCAACAGAACCAAAAGTGAATAGAAGATTCGCGTTCACCAGTAACACATATTCCAAAAGGGGTTTTTCTTTCTCTCACTTTGAGAAGGGAACCATCCAATACTATATCATCAGCCCTGAATAGGCCAAAGTTCTCTCATATCTTCTGCTTAAGACCTCTGACTATTAGCTTCCTTATCTCTAACCTGGCTTTCTAATACATTACGCACTATTTTGTTTTCCTCTACACCGTTGGTTTCCTTATTTGAAAGAAGGCTAGCGACACAAAATGAGTTCTGAACCGCGAACCTCCTATGAGGTAATCAGAATGGGTGCTGTAAGTGAAACAACTCCGCTATAGTCATTCACTCCGCCAGTATGCAATCCCCTAATATGGCTAAAGGTAAACAAAAGTACCGCAGAAGACCGGGCCGAAACAGTGTCGTATTTCCTGGACAAGTCTGAAACACTCCTCGAGGATAATTATTTCAGCGCAAGCCATTTTGAAGTACGCGCCAGAGTCAACTGTGATTGCGACAATGGTGGTGAATGGGAAATACAAGGAAAAGTAGCTGTAATACTATCCCTTAACCACTATGGTCATAGAATTGGCCGTGCTACTATGGAACAGGTAAAGGCACAAGGAGAGACGCTCCTTATATCGTTAAGTCATTGCCTAATGACTACATAAAACACTTTTTCAATCCCGGCACAATCGTGCAGGTGACTGTGTGAGTTAAGGTCCCTAGAGATTAAGATGCAGCGATAGCCAGAAAAAGGTTGACGCAGATATAACTTTTCGCCATCGTCGACACACTCTCACCAGATCATATACTTGATTTCTGAGTGGTTCCTTGCACATCTCTAAGACTTCTGTGCCCAAGTGCCATGCTATCAAACCATCATGGATTTGTCTGTGTCATTGGCTACTGACTATTTTTCTTTTGACTATTATTTCTTCTAGATCTATCTAATAATGCATACTCTTTGGGAAATCCTGCTGTCAAATAAACAAAATAGACCTAGAGACAAGACTTAGATTGAAATCAATCAACCAGGTGATATATTACCTTATCTCTCCCATCTAAAATCCGAAATGCAGTAGACACATTTAGCACCACAGGTACCACGACATAACGTAGGTGGTATATTCCAGACGAGGACGGGAGGTACCCTATTAATTTACTTGGATCAACACCTTTACCATCTACTATAGCTTGTTTTGTTGTCTAGATGTTCCTCATCTCTCTTCCTCTGAGCAAAAGCAGAGAACGGTTACTCGGGCTTGACGCTCTCTGTTGAAAGACTGATCCCAGTGGTTTGGGGTTGAGCTACATTCTACAATATGACGATGAACTGTTTCTGTTCCAAGCGCATAGGCGAAAAGATAAACAGGCTCAGAAGTCACCAACTACAGCCAAATCTGTCTTCTATAACTACAAGTCTATTTGTCCAGCAATGGATATATAGCTACGATACCAAAATGGAGGTATCTAATATGAGCCCGAAACAAGAAGCACGCAACTGAATACATAGCGCGAAGGCCTGATTGACACAGCTTAGCTTACAAATATATTATTGAAACAAAGCGTACTGCCGACCAAAAATACCAACCGGCGTAAGGCCTAGTATTGTACTTGGTTATCTAACATATATAAGGCTCCCTAAAGGTCACCTGAGGATGCAGCTTCATATGAGAGCGTCAGAGTTGACTAATGCTAGATATTGATTTAAGACCGTGCCATGCTATCCAGTAAATTTCAAGCCGCTAGGCGATTCAGAGAGAGAGAAGGATGTTTTGAAAGGGTCGATTTGTGAAGGACGATGTCCAAAAATTAATATATACAAGCGAACAAGTATTACCATGTATAAGCTCTATGCAACGCGGTAAATAATATGCAAGGCAAGTAAAGACACGAGGAACTGAGAAGTCCTAGCAGGAGCTACGAGCTGGGAGGTAGTGAAACACCACGAACTCCTGCGACGTGACATTCGCAGAACGAGACAAGCAATGATATATAACAGGGGAAAAAACGTGAAAGGCTTAATTTAGTTGAACGTAGTTTGCTATGGTAATTGTTAGTCGCGGTACAATGCAAATAGTTTGGATTCAAGAACATACCAGGGAATTGCCCTTCTCTTCCACTGACCTTACCGGACCACCATTCATTCTGGTTGTCCGTCCTCTGCACAATCTCAATAATCTCACCCGCCGAGAAGCTGAGGTCGCCATGTGCCTGTGCTTCGTAATCATACAGAGCAGTGGCTGTTTCCACAGGGGCACTGAATCTGGCTGGCTTGGGCTTGGGAGGCGGAGGAGCTGGCTTTCCTTTGGCTGCTGCAACGAAGCTGCTGCTGGCTCCGGTCGTCGCAGCAGAATAAGGAGGGGGAGGGTTCTCGACAACATCGGGATCCTTCTGCCGCGAAGCAAAGGTACTCTTACTCTCATATGCCATCTTATCCTTGCCGAGTTTCGAATGCTGTTGGCGGATACCCTTGGTCTTAAAGTGAACAATTGTCAATTCCTCAGCGCGCTCTTTAACATCACCGCGCTTCTTCTCGAACGCCTCTTCGACATCCAGCGTGAGATCAAAGTATCCAATATTCATGCCCTGCATCTTATCGTGAAGCGTGTAAAAGACATTCAGTTGCATGTAGTAGAACGACTGGAATAGTGGTCGAATGAATTCCGCCTCGAGAGCAAATAGTTTCGGCAGCTCGTCCTTCAGCAAGTCGTTATAGTAGTTGTATTCCTGCGTCGCTTGTTCCACATCGTTTTCTGCCTTATAGAGAGCCTTTTCATCCTTGAGAGACTTGTCTTTCTTGTCTTGAAGCTTCTTGAGCGAGGTGTTGTGCCGATCATAATCCAGCTTCTTATGATCTCGTTTGACTGCAACTTTGCGAATCACCTTAATCACCTCTAGCAACTGATCGGCGGGACTAATGATGCGGCTCTCAATCATTTCTAGTTCAGGTGCAAGGGACTCCTGAAGTTCCCGTACAATCGCTTCATATTCTTCACATGCCCGAATACCTTCAGGGTTGCCTTCGATTGTATACGAGCTTGGGTCCGACGCGCGACCGGAGATCGGTTTGTATAATTCTGTCATGGCCTTTGAGAATTCAATTTGGTGATTCAACATGCCTGGTAGATTTCATTAGCAAGGTACTTGGGGTGGCACGGAAGCTAGCGAGGAATGAAGATTCACACCATTAATGGCATCGAAATATTTCTTCGACTCATCGTGGAGTTTCTTGGTCTCTTTCTCGAGCTCTTGAAAACGACGTTCCGCATCAGAGTAGACCACGTCCTTTGTATGCTCACCAATGTTGAACTTGGCCTTGAACTGCTGCGGAGCGCGAACAATGCTCTTCTGAAAGCCCTTCAAACTCATATTTGGACCGCCGCAGGCACCTAAACAGTCCGGAAGAACTCGGTACGGGGTAACAGCTCACGGTATAGGTGTACGCAAGTGAACAATAACTTAAAAGGGTATAAGGTATGTTCGGGAGAAGTTCACAGTGAGAAAAGAGGAGTAGAATAGTGGCGGAGGCGGGGATTAAGTGATCTTTCGTCCGGCGCAGTCTTGTAAGGCGGGCGGAGAAGCCGGTGACGGTTAGACTTCAATTCGTTTGCTCGGCGCTGTGGCTGTGCTATGACATAATACCTCGTACCAGGGAGAATGCGCGAAGCCTTTCCTCAACACCGGCTGTGGATGATTTATGCGCGCTGGATCAAGGTGTGTTGTTTAAATAACTCAAAGTATAGTTATAGGCGCTATGATTCAATGTTTTTGTCTTGGAAGTAGGCGTGTTCGGAGTTGCAAGAGGTGTGGCACAGCCGGATCAGCAATGCCGAGAACAATAAATACACAGTACAGGCGGATCTCGGGGTTCGCCCATGGATGTGGTTAGGCACCAGAGTATCCAAAAAGTTGCAGGGCTGACTTGCAGGATTAACTGTTGTTCCTTTGCTTTCCTTGCCCATCTACGGTTTGCACCATTTGCACTCTCACTTTTTCTTGTTTTACGAGGATTCCCCACAATAGGAACAAAAAGTTCTACTCCGGAGTAGTTTGTCCCCTCCCCTGACAGCTCATTTTGGACGGAGAATAGATAACATCAATGGAGACGGGACTTTCCCGCGCGGAACTTCGACCGGCCTACTCCCGGAGTGATTCTCAGCACAATATTAGTATATCCTTATATTAAACATCTCTTCAACAGTGTTATTCCATGTCTTCATTTTATTCTAATTCCTTATCTGTTCTTTTTCTGACAATCAGTAAACTATATAAATACTAAACGTGCCTATCTATAATATATGAACGGGGTTCTACTCTACTCCCAACCTAGTACATAGTTGCAGTTAATCGTATTACTGCTTACTATTTCTTCCCGCATAACTACTTTGAAAAGCCCGATCCCGGTTCCTAAAGCGGAAAGCACCTCGGACTATCTGATAAATCCGATCGGGCTTAGCGGGCTCGGCAATGATATAACCGTCCCAAACTTTTTCCCACCTGGCTTTCATCCTTCCTCTTCGCCTTCCCATATCATCAACTGTTCATCGTATATGGCACAGTTGTGGAGTCGCCCCAATGATGTCTAATGTTACCCACTCAGCCTTGAGACAGGCAACTCGCGCCTACACCCGTCGCCTATCGTCGACCCAGCATGGCTCTTTTACTTCTTCTCTTCCTAGGCGGATACTCGCCACGCCATCGAGACGGTCATATGTCTCGGAAACCAAGGCTGGAAATGCCCAGGTTTCGGTAGATACCGCCATTAAACAGGAGCAGAAAGAATTTATGAAACAGACGGGGGTCCAGGCCTCGAAGGTTGGGCTCCCTAGCTCGGGTGTCTCCGGTGATGCCTCGCTCAGCCCGTCGGCGGGTATCCTTAAGCAAGCGACCGTCATGGATCAAGGCACACGACCGATTTATCTTGATATGCAAGCGACAACGCCCATGGATCCACGTGTCCTTGATGCCATGCTCCCTTTTCTGACCGGTATTTACGGAAACCCCCACTCGAGAACCCATGCGTACGGCTGGGAGTCGGAGAAAGCGGTCGAGCAGTCTCGTGAACATATCGCTAAGTTGATCGGAGCCGACCCGAAAGAGATCATCTTCACCAGTGGCGCTACTGAGAGTAACAACATGAGCATCAAGGGTGTGGCCAGGTTTTTCGGTCGGACCGGCAAGAAGAAGCACATTATCACAACACAGACTGAGCACAAGTGTGTTCTGGACAGCTGTCGGCATCTCCAGGATGAGGGTTTCGACGTTACCTACTTACCCGTGCAGAATAATGGTTTGATTCGAATGGAAGATCTCGAAGCGGCGATCCGTCCTGACACGGCATTGGTCAGCATCATGGCTGTCAACAATGAGATTGGTGTCATTCAACCCATGGAGCAGATTGGAAAGCTCTGTCGCTCCAAGAAGATCTTCTTCCACACCGACGCTGCTCAGGCTGTGGGAAAGATCCCTCTCGATGTGAATAAACTGAACATCGATTTGATGTCTATTTCGAGCCACAAGATTTACGGTCCCAAGGGTATCGGAGCCTGCTATGTCAGGCGTAGGCCCAGGGTCCGTCTGGAGCCCCTCATCACCGGGGGCGGGCAAGAGCGAG
Organism: Aspergillus hancockii; assembly: GCA_001696595.2. Lineage (NCBI taxonomy): Eukaryota > Fungi > Ascomycota > Eurotiomycetes > Eurotiales > Aspergillaceae > Aspergillus > Aspergillus hancockii. The sequence goes on from MBFL02000612.1 coordinate 7,365, forward strand.
GCTTGCGGAGTGGTACCCTCGCCCCTCATCAGGTAGTCGGATTTGGCGAGGCTTGTCGTATTGCTCTCCAGGATATGGAGGTACGTTTTTGAATTCCCCACTTTAGCAATCTGGGCCTTTCTTAGTTGGCGATGATTATTTGCTGCTATGAGTTCCCGGACACTCGTGGGGGTAGCTACACGCCTCGTGCGTGTTCCTATGGGTGTATGAGGTCAATCGCAGGGGTGATGAGCCATGTTACTTGCGCAGTTTGAATTGTTGTATGGGATGAACGCCGCTAATGGATCTAAATAGTATGACACCAAGCACATTGATCGACTGTCGAAGCGCCTGTCGGAAGGGCTGCTGTCCATGGAACATACTCACCTGAATGGCGACCCTAAGGCCCACTACCCTGGATGTGTCAATATCTCGTTTGCTTACATTGAAGGAGAGTCACTCCTCATGGCTCTGAAGGACATTGCTCTGTCATCTGGTAGTGCGTGCACCTCGGCGTCACTGGAACCCAGTTATGTGCTTCGTGCCCTGGGCAGCAGCGACGAGAGTGCCCACAGCAGTATCCGGTTTGGAATCGGGCGGTTCAGCACCGATAGTGAGATCGATTACGTGCTCAAGGCCGTCCAAGAACGTGTTGAATTCCTGCGGGAGCTGAGTCCCTTGTGGGAACTGGTGCAGGAAGGAATTGATCTGAATACGATCGAGTGGAGTCAACATTAATTTCGTAATATGCTTTCGATGGGAGACTGTTATCCAGAATGGCCGTTGAAGCGGGTATCGGGCTGTTTCGAGACGGAGTCGGGGTTTCCACTTCTATCTCTGTTTTATACTTTCTCATTTTAAAGTTCCCAGATATCACCCACGGGATGGCGTTGGATGGGATAACATTAAGGACGGATGATGATCTCTGAGTTATTTGTACAAAGAATGAATTTTATTTTGATGGTAGGTTGACTCCGCTAGTGGACGTGTACCGTGTACCTTATACCTGTCGTAGGGTGATAGATCGAGCGTTGAAGTAAGATATGGATGTGACGCCATAGCCTGAGGTTTTAGATCATATGGAGCCACGAATTTATTATAACCTGGAAGATGGCCAATCCAGTGGGACCAGCATGAAGTGTACAATTCTGAGCGAGTTTAATAAATAAACTCACAGCTCTATGCTCAGCTTCTAGGTTTAGATCAAACGGCTTCGTACTTAGCCGTTCTCTTTAATTGCCTCCTCATGTTGCCTCATCGGGGACGTTGTTGAACGTGGATGATGATATTGCATTAGGTTATCGACCATGTGGGTGTCAAATTTCGTTAACCTTCCAAGATGATTTAAATCACTTGCAGCCACATAGGTTACGCAGGGTGTAACTTACTCCGGCGGAGTTAAACGGGGTTGGTAAACGGTCAAAAACCCGGGGTATGCAGAAGCTGAGTCAGGTCCACCTTGCCCGTTCACCGGAAACCTGAATGGGGTGGCGTGGGTGTGAGCGAACAGACGTAGTGTCTCGCTTAATGGTAGGCGGTGGTCCTGAAATCGCACTCAACAGGCTATGGACCGCTATTCCGGTTCATTCTCTAGCACTCAGACTAGTGCACGTGATCCAGGACCCCTTTCGCGTGCACCCAATTCTCTCCGCTGGTCTGGTATCAAGATCGAGTATATACTTCTATAGATCAAGCCAATCGAGTTCCAATCTACAACAATAGAGATCTTATATCCCCTTCTAGAATTCATTTAGATCCATCCATCTGTCTCCCCAAGTTTCTGGACAACCAATCCCACTCCCACCTCTCCTGACCTCATAACGAGAACATGGAGTACCAACCCTCGTCCGGGTCCTCTGGGTCGTCGGCGGCGAAACAATATGCTGCCCATTTATTCCGTGCTCTATAGTCGCAGTTGGCCCACTCCCTCCCATGCTCATTATTGCGCGTCCAGCACGCCTTCAGGCGACGCCTCTCTTCGAGAGAAACGGTAACGGAAGGAATTAATTTCGCCGTGCCTTCAATTCCGGTCCCAGGACATCCGGTGACATCTCACCTAACGCTGATTAATTCTCGTCTCGTTCCCGTTCATCTCCCACGGTTCTTGCCGGAGTTTTCCAGAGCATTTTTTCGGCTGGTTGATTTAAACTCTATCGTTGACACTTCACCGTTTTCGAAGTTTTCCTCTTTTCTCCTGTTCCTTTTTACCTTCTGTTGCTACGTCCCTACGTTTGTTTGACCCTGTTCCACAACCAGCCCATCACGTACCTCTAGAGCAAGAACGGGTACCCCCTCCCTGCCCCTCTTCTGCTTCACCCATTCTTAGGTCGTTGGTGAAACAGTTGAGATACAATATTCTATTGTTACCTCATCTTTAATCTATTCCCGAGTTCAATCGTTTTTCTCGTGGCTTATCCTCGATATCCAGATTGTCCATCCCAGTGGTCACGCGACCCAGGTTCCCGAAAGTATCAGACTTTGACGACGTATGCGTTGCCCTGCTCCCCGACAATCCGGGCCCTTTTCGTGCGGCTAATTTGGCATTAGGTCTCTGACGTTTGCAAAGTTTAAGTCGTTCCAAGCGTCGGTGTTGGATTCCTGCAGCGAGCCGTGGAAGCAAAAGACAATATATATCATAGGGGTATCTCTCACCTCGGGTGTCCAGGCACTCCATCGGTATCGAGTCATCTACATCAAAATTCAGCAATTATTCTCATCATGCTTCCTCCGGTTCCAGCTCTGGCGGACTACGGCATCTCGCCGGACCATGGCTTTCTCCCCTGCGAACCACCCCTTGACGTCCTACCAGACCCCTACTATGCCAAGTGGGAATGGATGGCTGCCAATCTACAATCTCTGTTGCTCAGTAGGAGGATCCGGGCCGTTGTGGACCACATGCCTATCCTCTCCACAGCATACCTCCAGACGGAAAGTGAATGGAGGAGGGCCTACGTTGCCCTCGGATTTATCCTCCATGGCTATGTTTGGGGTGGCAGCAAGCCGGCTGAAGTGGGTGGTACCCTGATATACCATTCCGTCTCATACTAACGTTTACCAGAGAGTGCCCCCTCAGATCACAGTTCCTCTGCTGGAAGTCTGCGAGCGCTTGGAACTTCCCCCGGTAGCCACTTATGCAGGGGTGTGCCTGTGGAACTACAAGCCAATCTTCCCAGACGAACAAGCAGACGACCTCAGCAACCTAAGCTGTCTCAACACGTTCACGGGATCATTAGACGAACAATGGTTCTACCTCCTATCCGTAGCCATTGAAGCCCGCGGTGGCCCCTCTCTATCGCTAGTGCTCCAAGCAATAGCCGCAGCCCGAGTCGGAAACAGCCTCGTCGTAACAGAATCTCTTCAAAAGCTCGCAGAGATCATAGATGAGGTCGGGACGCTCTTAGAACGAATGTACGAAAACTGTGATCCGCACGTTTTCTACCACAGAATCCGACCCTATCTAGCCGGAAGCAAAAACATGGACGATGCAGGACTCCCCAATGGCCTATTATACGACGATGGGACCACAAAACCCGAATATCGCCAATATGGCGGCGGCAGCAACGCCCAGAGCTCCCTGATACAATTCTGGGACATCGCACTAGGAGTCGACCACCGTCCTACGGGTGAGACTCGTCCCGAAACGGGTAAAGATGACAAAGGCGGAGTCCCGGGGGCACCTCGGCATGGCTTCATCCACGAAATGCGCTCCTACATGCCAGGGCCTCACCGTCGGTTCCTGGAGCATGTAAACGTAGTGGCCAATATTAGGACATACGTCGAAGCTCGCCGTTCAGACAAGGCGTTGTGCATTGCCTACGACGCGTGCCTTTCTATGCTTAGAACATTACGAGACAAGCACATCCAGATGGTATCCCGCTACATCATCATCCCATCACGCGACGCTAAAAGTCGCGCGCCGAGGGCAACAAGTCCTCGCAGACATGCACCCGCTACTAACCTAGCTAACACCCGCAATAGCGATGGAACCAACAAGAAACTCCGCGGAACAGGAGGAACCGCTCTGATTCCATTCCTGAAACAAGCACGAGATGAGACCGGTGAGCCCGCGATCGACGCATGGGCTCGTCGTCTCCTAAGTAATGCGCCCGTCGAGGCGAGTTTTGCGGCCCTGAGCAAAGTCGGCGAGCATCCCGACGGGCACCTGCAAGTCGTCGGGCTGTCAGGGACTTGGGCATCAGATGACAGTGAAGGAGGTATTTGCCATTGGTGATAGACCATGATAGATCTTGCGTGTCCTGCATGCATGACATGTTCTTTGACTTTAGCGGATTGTGCATTTCATTATTCGGCGTTTTGATGCTCAGTACAGCGCAGATCCTTCAGTTGGCTTGGATTTCTTGCAATTGCTCTTGGGGGCAATCATTCAACAGTTGCCGGATGAGCAAACTACCGTCAGCAATTCATTCTGTATAGATGTGACGGTATCAATGTATTTAGAAATAGGTAGTTGTCTGCGACTGGGCCACCTTGTCTCGGCTGCCAGTGTTCATACTCTCAGCTTACAGCGATGATCATATTCCCAAATAACTGTATTAATGGAACCAATGCTTCCCGTACACCTTGCACGACGCTGTCAGGCTGGAAATTCGAAAGAACTGAAGTGAAAAATGATACTGCTATGAATTCATCATATGCTGCGTTCAAGTCAATTGACAGTAAGATCAAACACCAATTAGTCACCTCCACCCCCCCCTCCGCCGCAACC
>MBFL02000613.1:0-12068 GCA_001696595.2 Aspergillus hancockii
CCCTCAACCTCTCCTCCGGCTTAACACCCCCCTCATCCTCCCCCAACCCCGCAAAAACAGCCCTCACATCCAACGTTCGCATAGCATCCTGGTAAACCTTCAACACCCTTTCCCTCTTCTCAGCTCTCACCCTCTCCTTCTCCTTCTCCTCCTCCTCACTACCCTCCTGTCCCCCTGCCACCGCAGAACTGCCCGCGCGCATTGGCTGCTTCTTAACAACGGCAGCCCGACTCTCATAGCCCCGGAGAATACCCTCAAGAATACCCAGGACTGCACCGGCGCGCATACCCAGTTGAGCGCCGACGGGGAATCCGGCGTCGAAGCCGGATTGCACGTGGTCGCCTTTTGAGGCGGAGACACCGTCGCGGTAGCCAGCTGTTACGTGTTGGCGGCGGAGGAAGGGGAGTTCGGAGGGTTCGATTGTTGTGCTTGTTTGTGTTGTTGTTGTTGAAGGTTGGGGTGAGGGTTGGTGGTGGATTTGGGTTGGGATTTGGGTTGTTGAAATTGGGGGAGAGGAGCCGAAGATGTCGTCTAGGGAGTTGTTGTTTGTTGGATGTGGTGGTGAGGACATGGTGAAGTATTGTGTTTGGTGTTGGCGGGGTGTTGATTGGATTGTTGGAGGGGTGCGCTGTTGGACAGGTGGGTTTGCAAGGTTAATTTCGTAGAAGTTAATGAATTGATAAGGAGAAAAATAGATATTAGTAGTGTAGGGTCTGGTTTCTGGCCAAAGGTGAGGAATTGTACTGGAGTTGCGAGAGTTGGAAAAATTGAAGCCAAAAATCGGGGTTACTAATTATGTGGAGGGGGCTGAGCTTATCTTATCGGCCACCTGATAGGACCCAGCAGCCCTACTGTTCCCCATACTAAAGCGTAACTCAGGCACATATACATCTCATCTCAATGCACAAACCGGAAGTTCAACCGCTTCACCCCCTCGTCTGTAGATGTAATCAGATAATTACTCTGTTCCTCCGCCGACATCGACTGCCACTTCCGCTCCCGAGTCTTGTTCCGCCAAATATAATACGCCTTTACCACATAGAAGAGCACAACATTAAAGGCGCAAATGGCAAGGAGAATCTTATTCCCCCGCCGATATAGGGGACTGTCATCCTCCCGGAAGATATTACTCCCAATGATATTCCCTGCCTGCACGCACATATTGTACAGCGCAGCACCCACGGCCCGCGTGCGAACCGTGTTACTGATGCGTGCATTCCATCCCACTAGGATCGCATGGCAGTATGGGTAGCTCAGGAGGACAGTGCTGACTGCGTAACGAGTCCATGCGCTGGCTGTGTCGGGCAGAATAACCAATGCGATCAAGCAGGGAAAGATCCACAGGTTTGATGTGGAGGCGATAATGGATCGCTCGTTAAACTTGTCGGATATGCGGGTGATGATGAGGAGGTTGATGGCAAACATGAACTGGGAGGGAATCGCAAGGAGATTGGCTTTGAATGTAGAAAACCCTAACCTCCGTAGGATAAAGGAGAGATAGGTCGAATGAGGCTGTGGTGGAATGTAAATGAGAAGACCAAGGAGGTATAGTGGCCAAAGGTCGAAATCTTTGAGGCATTTGATCAATGCAACCGGTCCTACGGCTTGTCTGTTTTGGCCGCAAGCTTCAGATTAGATACCCGGAGCAGTTTATGTAAGGGTAAAAGTAACATGTGCAACGAACCTGTTGTTCATATCACCTTTGGAAGGATCATCGCGTAGGAGTCGGTTGACTAGAATGTATTCTTCATGCTCGCTGAACCAGCCATCCTTACCTCGAAACCAACTTTTTGTCTGGCATGGACCTGGAGGCATAAGTCCCCAGGACAAGACTCCGATGATGACGGTTACCAAGCCTTCAAGTAGGAAGCTGTGATGAACAATGCGATGAGCTTTATACATACAGAAGAGCATGGAGATTAATACTCACAGCCACTGCCACCCGCTCCATCCTCGAATTCCACGCATTTGCAAAATTCCAGCGGCAAGTAAAGATCCGACGATATTGCAGGTGCTGTGTATAAGCTGTTAACCGGAACAATGTGAAGCTTATAAAGTGCGTGAAATACCTTAACGCGGTCCAAAACCAGCTGAGACGAATGGGCAGTTCTCGGCCTTTCTGATTGACATTAGTATCGTCAAGTTCCATCTACTCGATGGAGGCTCACATAGAAATAAGATAACCATAGGACAATATCACTACACACTAGGTCAGTATGCTTCTACGTTAACTTTTAATCCAACATACGGAATAAACCCGCCCATCAGGAGTCCAAGAAGAGCCCGACAGGCGAAGTAGCTTGCCCTGTTCGGAAGAGCAGCCTGCGCAGCGCTGACTATTGACCAACAGACAATAATAGCTGGAATCCACCTATCTGGCCCGATCTTCTTACTAATTAGTCCACTTGGGAGCTCGGCTGCGAGGAAGGTGACCAGGAAGATCTGGCATTATTAGCAATGATAAATATACTCTTTTTGAGGAAGAAAGCTCACTGTTTGTCCGTAGTTAAAGTCGTTTGTGTTCATACCCAGCTCAGGGAGCTAGTCTACAATCAGCTAATACTCCTTATTTTTGGTCCGCGCGTTGCTCACCATATCATCTGTAATTGCTCGGTTGATATTCCTTCGGTTCAGGTCCAAGGAGCAGAACATTAGCCATGCCCAAAACATGATCCGTAAGTCCACCTAAAAGAGAATCGTCATTACTAGTACAGGCCGAATGATATAGCAAAAGACGAATGGGGAAGGAACCAACCTTGCGGACTAACTTCTTCTCCTCGTCGCGTGTCCAGGTGAAAGTAGGATCGAATCGATGTCGACCCTCATACCGAGCTTTCTCGTACACATTGGCCCAGTACTCCGCGGCGTCCGAGTCCTCAAAGACATGTTCTTGAGTTCCATGAAACCCGTCAGAATTCTTTGTCTCAGACTCTTTAGCGAAGAACCCCTTCCCCATTGTGGTAGCTGTCAATCAAAGGGAAATTGACTAGATTACAAAGGAATTGCTTGAGAATAAATGCCATTGGTATCCTACGATCTTAGCTATCCTATTTATACTCCTCCTTTTTCTCTTCAGTCTCTGCGACAAAGACTTCCGAGATACTTCCCGCTCATGATTGCAATAATCGGCCAAGAATTGTATCATACAGCCAAGAAGCTTTATCATCGGCCAAGAAATCGTCATTCCTCTCTTCTTCACTACCACACAAGTCTGGATGCTGGAATACAAGGTCGAAATCCGAATAACTGTACACATATTTCAGGCCAAGAATCTTGGATTATAAGAGACACGGCTTTAGTTCATGAAACACGTTAGCCGATCAGCACAAGGTTTGCTAGTCACGAAAACCCCTCAGTAGAGCTGTATTAGATGGCATATACAATAGCCGAGCTGTAGAGAAGGCAGATTGTACAGTTCGTCCCCTCGAGCGCTTCCCTTTGCAAATCTCTTACCATACTAGTCAGGTCCTTGCGGTCGCTCTACAGGACATGTAAATAACGAAAGGATTGCATTTACCCTATTTTACTCTCTAGTTATATTGCAAAGAAAGTTTGTCCAGTATAGCATGGAGAACTTACTACTCGTGTCTGTGCAGCTTATCAAGCCTCAAAAGGCGAGATGCAATATTGTAGCTGCAAGTGATTGCAGAGAAGTCTCTCCTGGCGAACAGAAGGATTTACTGAAATTCCTCGTTACTTGGGAGGAGTTACCTACAAGATCCTCATCTTTCCGACAGAAGCCGAAAGGGAGAAGGAAAGACGGAGGAACGAGGAACGAGGCACTATGTTCTTTCACTTTCACATTAGTATCCACTGGAGGTAAAGACAAAAGTGCACTATCTCTGACCAGCCACTGCCATACAAGATATTATTAACTCCGTTGGCCAATGCTATCCTGGCTGTTAGTAAGGTGATATACATAGAGATTTTATCTCGCCGTTGGGCGAATATATCATACGTTTCGAAGTTTCGCGGTCAACCTTTAATAAGGATGGCATGAAGCTAAGTGTAGAGGCAATTTCGTAAATGTGAAAGGTGTGCTCGCAGCATCATACGGCCTAAATTATATACGTAGTATTTTTTTTTTAGATGGAAAATAAGAATTGATACAACTGTCGAGAATTACACGATAATGCATCGTGATCTTCTTGATATCCGCTTCAACAGATGGCGTTGTACCTAGATAGTACATAAAGCATCGGACTGGTTGGCTTGTGAAGAATTTAACTTCTCGAAAATATATAAGTTAATTTTGAAATACCAAGATGAGATAAAGTAGAATCAAAGTGCCTATTAAACACTGTATTTACTTGTTGGGATGTATCTCATAGCGAGTCGAGTCGTCCGGCCTCCTTCCTAATACGGATGCAATAGTGATTCAGCCTACCTCTTTTCGAGAAACAGTACGAAGCAAGCATGAAAAAAGCGAGAAGAGAATCAAAGACAAATATTACTTGGAAAGTAAAGAAGGAAACGAAGATAATGAAAGAAAAAGAAATCAAAATAGCAAAAAGCTCACCCTCCAAACCCGATGCGATTCCACCGGCGCCTTGGGGAGGGTTAAGGAAAACCCCCGAAGGGGATTTTGCTAGCCCAGGTTTCGAACGGGAGACCCTGGTCGCAGCGTGGCCGTAAGCTTAATCTATTGCGCCATCTGGGTCTCGGGTGTTAGTATAGACATGTGCTTCGATCATGACCGAAGAAACTCTTCCGAAAAGGGAAGGATAGGGTGCCTGAATCAAGAGGCAGTCATGTTTTCCTTTCGTCTCAGACAGAACGCTGGCCTGGTGACGTCGTCATTGCATTAAATAAGGCATCAATGTATCACTCTCACGTAGCTAAAGGGATGGACTACCCGCAAACTGGCAATATAGATACACCGAGGAACTATATCTTTTTTTTTTGTAAGCTAGCTCTACAAGGCTATATTTCCTGTAAGGTTTAAGGCTTCGATACGTGTGGCAATCTAAGAAAGGCGTGTTCCTCATTAGAGCGAACATCGCCATGGCTAAATGCCCTATTCCTCTCGATACGAGGAATATAGGGTTACTAAATGCTTAACCTAGTATATATTCAGCAAGTGAATTAGTGCTGACTTCAAATCGGCTGTATGCAAGCTAAACTCATAGCCGGAGGACACGCAGCAGTGCCACTACAGCCAGGGCCAGGGATGAATAGCCCATCTACTTCTACCATTGCTTTGCAATCCCCACCAAACTGAATCGCTCAATTGAACAACATTGCCAATGAGAGCATGTAGGGCATTGTCATTCATACTATCCTATCTTTGAGCTTGGCATTAAGAGACCAACTTATTGATGATCGTGCAACAACATCCATATATTGAATTCTCAAATTTTATAGCTCTTTAGCTTTCAAAACAACATTGTCCTATGTGATATGGAACTACAGCAAGTTTATCAGTAAAAATCATAGAAACCATATCAGCCCAATGTCAACATTCCTTATCCATTAAAAGATCTAAAGTGAATCAGCTCCCAAGATTGTATACAGTTGCAGGAGCACAACAAAGGTCTATCGGTGGAAGAGATTTTTCAGTATCACCCTATCAGCGGAGCCAATGGCACAGTCAATCTCTATCAAAATACTCTCAATTGCGTGAATGTAAGCATCAGTGTGCACAGACAACTCATTCTGACTATTTCAGAGATCAGTGAAGATGTCTGTGTCCGTTACCAACCATTTATCTACGCACCGAGGCCCCTACAGACGAGTTAAAACACTTTCGAAACTAGACAGCCAATCTAATTTTTGCTTTGCCGTCCATTACGGTCCAACTCCATCTATTTCCGTCGCCTATATATATCTTGAGCCCTTACACTTTCAAGAGCGATGGACTGAAGCCGCTAAGGAAACTTGCCTCTCTGGGGAAAGTGGATCAAATACTAGCACTGTCATTGGCATGCTGGTAAACCGTGCCCTAAAGCCGTGGGGACCCATGGCCCAACTACTCCCGTCCGGTACCCCGAGGGAAGACCAACAAACCAATCGCAACCATACATGGACAAGGGTAGAACATGAGCCCCTCCGTACTCTACATAAAACCCTCTATATCCATACGCTTTCCCTTTACATCCGTGCCACTGAGTATATATAGAATAGGGTTACTCAACATCATGTGATACCCCTCGGCCCCGATCCGGTCGGAAGGATCCCGGCGATCATCAGTGGCTTAGAGAGATAAATAAAGCAACACCGCCAGTCTCGCTCCAAGATGTAATGATGCCAAATCACATAACTAGCTATTAGTACGCTCCCTACCTAATCCGCCTCACTATGGCCGCCCGGTCACGAACCCGCCTGCTATTCACACTCACAGCACCTCCTCTAATAGCGGGATACGGCGCTCATCTATGGCTAAGCTCGCTGGAGGCCAGGTATCCACCCATCGCACCAGACAGATCAAGCACCGAATTGCTGCGCAGCCCCCCAAATCCCCTCACTCAACATGTCCCTCACATAGACGTGTATGCAGCTCGTGTTCCGCTGCGGGCGCTTCGAGCTCGAATAAAACAACTCTCAGATAAGGACGAGGACAGCACGCCAACAAAGCACGATCTCAACACCGCATGGGCCCAGTCACTCCTAAACTGTAGTATTCTCCGCCTAGAAGCCAAGATCCTCGGCCTCTTTGCCGTCGGGAAATTTGCCACGGGGGATCTAGGCACCACGCCTGCGGGATTCGCTCCTGATCCGGAGACCGGGGCTCCGCGCAAGCTTCTGAACGGAGTAATGACGGTTATGCGAGAGCCGCGGGGCGAAGACCCGTTACTTGTTGGTTGGGGGATTCCCGATAAGCCGCGCGTGTTTTTCGAGAAGATCGCGCGATGGGGGTATCCGTGGCGGTTGATGACGGGCGGTCGGCATGAGATGAGTGTTTCGGAGCCGTTTGAGGGCGAGGGTGATGAGGTGGGATTGGGGCCATTTGTTGAGGTGAGGTTTGCATCTGCGCATACGTATGAGATTGTCCCTGCGGAGGGGGGTGTTCTGGAGCAGAAGGTGATTCCGAGGTGGGTTGGGAGGTTGCATCGGGGGTATGCGAGGTTGTTGCTGGATACGACTATTAAAGAGTTATTGGATAAAAGTGCGTGAGGTTAGACTGGTTTTGATGTGTCATGTTCGCGATACCAATTCTCGATACTAGTGGGGTTTTTCTTCGTGTCTCGTGTCATTGCACTGCGACGTCTGGATACTTCATTAATAGCGTCAACCTCTTGCTTCTTGAATACTGCTATCGTGTGAAAAGGGGGGTTAATCGGAAGCCATACCTTTATTACGGGGAAGGACACGAAGAACCTTCTCCGTCGAGTTATTCTCACACATCCACCTTAGCGAAATCCCGATGGGGCTGACCTTAGTCCTGATATCGACCCTAAGTAATCAAGCCTATCCTTTGTCAAACATAAGTTTGAGATTTGATCCCGCACCTTTGAATCTTTGACTTCCAGATCCTTGAGACTTTTTTTATCCTTAAGAAATATCTTTTGTGTAAAACAGACAGGAAATTTGGGTCTTCGGCTTTTGGCTTCGAGAGATTCATATCTATTGACTTTCACGGCAATAAATTGGAACATGGTTGAACTATTAAAGGTTGAAAATGCCATACAGACATTCAAGCAGCCAGATTTCAAGCTAACATAGGCAGCCGTCAGCGAAATATCCCGACTAAAATAGGTATGGTGCAGGTTTTGCGTTTGATACTGGAACCGCTACATTTTCTACCTCAAGCATCTTTAAGCGCAACGACGGGTTGGGTGAACATTTGCCCTATAGGTCGTGTGACTCTGACTGTGATATTGGACTCAAATACCCCCGCAACAATGATAGATTTGATTTAGGAATCAACTACATTGCAAATAGTCTATTCATCACATATAAATAACAGCTCCCGGCTTTACTGGCGCATTTCTGCAGCCACAGCTTCTCAACGCAAATCGGCGGTCATAAGAGAGGAAAACGAAAAAAATGGAAGAGCTTATCAACTACATTTGAGCATCGTGTTCCGTGAAGATGATATTCTCCATCAGAGCCTTCTTCGGAGCTAATGAAAAAAACAAAAACGTGTATTTTCTGCGACCGAGAAAATCTGGTGGGAAATGTGGTTTATGAGGTACTGTCGACCCCCAAAACTGCCACCAAAAGCCGTTAAAGTATTAACGTCAGTCTCTAGGATTTAGTTTACTTTGCAGTTGAGAGTATCAGGAAGGCGGGAGAGGTCCACTGGCTAATCATGCCCAAAAGCCATATTCGCGACATCGAAGCAACCAGATACTGATTTCATTCTCATGCGTAAGCTCCGTCCAGTTCTGTCAATGATCGTGTACGTCTGCGGCTTGCACGCAGTCAAGGAGAGCCTTCTCCACTTGTATTGCCCTGGTATCAACGGAGCAGAAGTCCATGCTGGGCTTCACCGCGGACATCGACCATTGATTGGCACGTTCGGCTTGCCGGATATTATTTCTGTCCACCATCTCCACCTCCATCTCCGTGTTATCGTGCGCCCCTTCCTGATGATGAAGATGTTCAAGTACCCGAGTTGGTTCTTGTTAATGTGGAGTTCTGATGAGGAAGTCTTCCTACGGCTTAAGGCAGCCTGAGATGCTACTGCAAGAGCAAGTAGAGTCGTCGAGAGTCTGGACACTTTTTGTGATCTGGCAGTCAATCTAGTTGATAGTTTGCCAACTGATGAAAGTGATACTTCGCCACCATCATTGGTATCAGTTGAGTCGGGACCACTATCCCACTGAGACTATAGGGAACGAACTTCCTCGGTACACGCCCTGTGTTTGGAGGATACACACCTTGTGGGAGGTAGCAGGCTCGACTCATTCAGAGGGTTGTAATATTAGAAGACCCCAAGGACAGGAGACCCTTACCAACGAAATGCCATTGTGATTTGAAATTGCCCACCCTAGTAGAAGTCGACATTTGTACAAACAAGCGGAAGAATCTCGGATTTGCGGGAGGATAACGAGGGCGGTCCAGCCTCGTCTAGGCTGAGCCAACCTAACGGAACGCTGCAGATCAGCTTTACGAGACAGCATATTCTATACAGGAATAGGGAAAATACTCTTAGGAACTATCAATCTCGGTGTCTCATAGATCACCATTTGACCGAATGCCGAACAGGCTAGTTAAGCACCATCGAAAGAGGCCTATGCATTTATGCCTTGGCTTTCGATTTTTTGGTCACTCCGAACAAAAGGTGCGCGAGGGCGAACCTGCACATCAGAGCTCAGTCGTCCCGCGCCATGAAAGGGTGCATCATCAAAAGGTAGAAGGATACTATTTTACTTGGTGGTATTGAACCAGTCCAAGTCACCCATCTTCCCCTGCCTATGTCAATGGATCAAACAATACAGACAAGTTGTGCACAAACTTTTCAGCGGCAGGGATAGCAAAGTGCTAGGTTCGAAAATTGAAGATGGTGGAGAGGGTCCAAGCAACGAGTATCCAGATCGGCACAGGGTCAGTCAAGATCAGAATCATCAAATTATGTTGATCCGAAGGCTCTTCACGAAGGCACTGCCGTACTATCCCTCAAACGAAAGTGACAAGGACGCCTTTCCTTGTTCGCTTTCTTATTAGCACCCTAGGCGAGCGGGCTCCCAGGGACCGACCGGAATTCGCGCAGTCTATCATGATACGGCTCGTCTGGCCCACGTCAACTTGTTCCTGAATTTGGCCACGCTGCACAAATGACTTCGTCGCCCCTACGGCTTTCTATAAGAGTGTTACGTAATTCTTCTATTGTTATGCAACAGGCGCGTTGTTGCAACCGTTGTGGTTAGGGTTTCAGTCTGAGGATACTCGGGCACACTGTTTGTTGTGTTCTGATGCTGATTTTGATACAGTGCTACAGGCAAATATCCAATGGAGGTAGTCACGATCCTTCTCATCCTTCTGTTTGCCCTACCTACAGCGTCATTATTACAGACTCGATCCCATGCCCAGTAACAACAGCGCCAGTGAGTCATAACCGCATGCGCTTATCCACCATGGGGTAGTTGTACTGTTTCCTACTCACACCCGCACGTCCGTTCCCTGACCACCTACATGGTAACAATGGTAACAATTACATTTCAACATACTTTCGCCTACGCTGGTAGGTACCGAAAGAAGAAAGCGGGATACGTGCAGGTATTGGAGTACCTTATACAATGGAGCCATTTGCGGGGCAAAGCAAGAGGACCTATATCGACACCCTATTATAATATCGCGGAACTCTTCAAACACTGGTGTAATTCTGAGAGGACCGAGGAACCATCCTTGGCACCAAACACCGAGCGTTTTCTTTTCTCCCTAGGCCCAGGAATAGTCATTTCCCATCCTAATAATACTCCTTTTGGCTCACCCATTGAACGGTCCACAACTACCCCGAGATAACGCTTGCGCAATGGAACAAGTGTATCCAAATATGGTCTCTCTATTGATAGTCTCAGGTAAGTCGGAACAATGTCCCTGTAAAGGAACCATTGCTAATGTGTTCATCATATAGTTTCGTGGCGACGCCCGGGGGGAGTTCCTCCGTCGCAACGCAAGAGTCGGTGCTAGGCTACATCCGATCCTAGCACAGTACATGTACCTCATCTCCTGCCTTATCAGGTCTTAAAGCGCGACGACAAGCACTGCCATGTACTTCTTACTTATTCACTTTTCGACAATATACTCTGGATCTTACAAATTCATATTGGTGGACAGGATTTAAATGTGCTTTAGGTAAATATTGAAGCTGAATCGGAAATCCTTAGTATGAAACGAAGCCGTGCCCAGAGTCGTGATCGCGAAATATCTATAGTAGGTGGTTGCGGAAATCCCCTATAGCATCGGCTGCTGCTGCTTCTACGTTTAGCGCATAGGAAAAATCTAGTAGACTTGTAATCACACTACAGAGTCATTGTATCTTCCACAAAGTATTCAGGCTTTCTATAGTACACGGAACAATACTCCGTCTCAAGAAAACTAATCAAGAAACACCTAAATGCCGATTAAACTCACGAAAATCTCCCTCCCTGGCATCCCTAGCCGCCCTCTTAATGGTTTTAAAAGGGACCATGAGCAAAGATCCACGATGGTACATTCCCCACTCCTGATATCAACCCCAAGTAGTCCAGCTGACCCTTTGTCAAAGCTCTATATTGCTGGATCTTCGGGTAAATACCTCGCATTTGTCAGGACACATCTTCTAATTTCTTGATTAGCTCTGCGTCCTCAACAAGCTTCTTTTTTGCTAAAACAGGAAGGGAGTAGCATACAAGTGTAGGCCAGATCCGTAAGGACACGAGATAGCGAGATCATGTGGCATGGCGACAACAGGAAACGCACACATTTAGGACGGTAGATAGAGGAGAGACCCGTATATCTAACTCCAGCCTAGGATTTTGAAACTATACACAGCGCATGGGATAATTCTACCAGACTCGTGATTGCTTCTACTATGAGTCACTGTCCAAGACTCTACTCAGTTCGCTCACTGCACACAAGAGTAGGCCTGGGGACAAACCTTTTAAAACTTCTCTCAACGAATTTATCTTAAGTTCGGGAGTACTCGTCTGTGAGGATGCGCAGTGGCAGTAGAAGTGAATACCAATGAGCCCCCACATGTGAAACACCTCCAGATACAAAATTTGATATAGTAATCCATTTGGAGACCCTCTGGACTGACGTATCAGTCCATCTACCTATAATTAAACTATAACCTGAGTATAAGAAGCCATGGGTGAGTCTGCATCTACAATTAGTTTATCTGGAAGATCGATTCAAAGACGCATTCAGTTCTTCCCAGTATGGCTTTAAACAAGATACATAGTTTATGTAACCATCTATACCCTGCCATATCTTCGATATCCTCTGTTTCCAACGCTAGATACTCGTTTTGATTATATCCACCATCGTTACTACACTGAAGTCCAAAAGCGCCAGCAACATGCCAACCAGTCCCATCAATACAACAAACCCCAACCTCCTCTAAATCACTCACTCACTCAATCAGCCCATCAATCAATCAAATAACTCAATCACACTCTGCCCCCTTCGCAACAGCCCTC
>MBFL02000614.1:0-12057 GCA_001696595.2 Aspergillus hancockii
TCACCCACCTCCTCACCCGCCTCCTCACCCCGCCTCGAACCACCATCAATAGTAGCAGCTCCCTCCAGCCCCAACCGTCTCTGCCTCCTCGCAACAATCTCCTCCCTTGACCTAGCCCCCGTCCACGCATCCCGCCTCTCAACCCAAGTCCTCAACCCCTCATTCCACCGCATCTCCTCCTCCATCTGCCTGCGCCGTCTGCGCCTCCGCTCACTCTTCTCCTCCCCCTGCGCCCCCAAAATCCCACTCCCCTCCAACTGCGCCGAGTCGTACCCGCTAACAGGACTGGCAAGCGTAGGCGACGAGAGCGGTTCCAGCTCCGAGCCCGAGCTGTCGTACGAGCGGAGCCGCCATTCTGTTACGTCTTGATCTGGGAGCGGGGGGGTGGAGGATGCGGGCGCGCCTGTGTCGCTGGAGGGTTGGAAGGACCAGTCGTTGCGGACGATGTCGCGGATATAGCGCTTTGCGTCGCGGATTGCGGAGTCGCGGGCTTCGGTTGTCATTTTTGTTTGCTTTTTTTTTCTGGTGTGTTTAGGGGGGGCTGTGTTTGGAGTGGCGGGTGAGGTGAGTGTGAGGGGTACTGTAGTCTGTGTGGAGGGTGAGGTGAGGAGATGGAGAGATAAATGAGGGAGAGGATTTTGATGGGGTTTAGCTTTGGTGGAAGATTGTATAGTATTGTTGATGTACTTATTGAAACCCCCTTTTTATTTTTCCGACCCTGTTCTTTTGATCCCGCCGAGTGAGTTAGGGGAGAAGGAGAGTGTTGGATGTTTGGTCTGGTCGGGTGATGATGAGGAAAGGCGGAGATTTACTCGTCGATGTCATCGCTGGGTTCGTCTGCAGATCTGCTAGGGCTGGATGCTACCTTGATTCATTAACGGATCGTCAGTAGGTGGGAAAAATAATCATAGTAAATTAGAAAAGATAATATATGCCTGCAACAGATTATATATATATGCCACTTTTTTCCCACCTAACTTGTTTATTGGTACAGGTTTATCATATCGCTAATAGTATACAAGTCGTCGCGTGAGATCCCAAAATCCTATATTCGCACGAAAAGAACACCAAATCCCCATCTAAATATGTCACATATTGTAGTCATATCAAGTCCGGACACGCGCGGCATCAGCAACAGCCTCGGCTGTTTTGGCAGGCATGAATCCCCATCCCGGGCTCTTCTTACGCCGACCTTTGCGGTCGCCATACTGCTCGTCGAACTTGCGGATCGCCCCAAGTGACGCCATGTCCTCGCTGATCGACGCGCTGATCTCTTCCATTCCGCGCTCGAAGTGCTTCCACGTCAATGTGCGTCTTTCCGGATACTGGTAGGGCTCCTTGCCCTGGTGTTGAGCGGCCAGAGCGTTCTCTTCCCGGACGCAGGCTAAAGCTGCCGCGACGGAGAGATTCTTCAGATCGGACCCGGAGTAGAGCTGTGTGCGACGAGCGAGCTCGGCGAAGTCGACGGAGCTGTCGAGGGTTTCGTCCTTTAAGTGGATTTTCAGGATAGCCAGACGATCTTCTTCGGTAGGGAGGTCCACAAGCAGTCGCCTCGGGAGACGCCGGAGAACAGCATCGTCGAGATCAAATGGTCGGTTAGTGGCAACCATGATAAAAGCTGAAAGGTCGTTCATCCCATCCCATTCCCGCAGGAATTGGTTGATCAGCTCCCGATGGGATGTGCGACTGCTTGCCCCTGTACGTGAGCAGAAGATAGCATCCGCTTCGTCAATGAATACAACACATGGGCTCAGCTTCTTGGCCAATGTGAAAATGGCCTTCACATTCTTTTCTCCCTCACCGACATACATATCATAGACTTCAGAGCCACTGACCTCCAGAACAGTTGCTCCGCTCTCACGGGCCACGGCCTTGGCAAGAAGAGTCTTACCAGTACCGGGAGGCCCATACAGTAAGAGTCCCGGAATCTTGTCCGTGGCAAGCACACCATAGGTGAACGCTTCAGGGCGAATAAGAGAAAGCGAGGTAAGGGTCTTCAGCGCGTCAATAGTCTCCGAAGGAACGTGAACATCGGCGAATGTAGTGCGTATGCTTTTGGCGTCCACTACACCATTCAGCAACTTCTTCTCATGTGAATTACAGGTCTTGCGAAGTGAACTCAGCAGCCGCTCGCGGTCGTTACCAGTGTCAGTAGTCTTCGCTTTAGGAGACTTTTCTTGCATCCAGTCATTCTTGATCCGATCCGTCCGTTGCATCATTTCGATTCCCTTCTGTATGTGCTGGAAACCAAAGGGCTCGTCTGGACCAAGGCAGCCAAGCGCAAGCGTTGTGGCCCAGTGCACCTGGCTGTAGGGCCAATACCGCTCATCAAGACCAGATTCCTTCACGACAGAGGCGTCCAACGGCCAAGTACGGGCACCGAATATGTTGTCTTTGAGTGCCGAGGGACTCTCATGGAGCCGTGTCCGGAGCATGTCTTGTATATGGCGTATGTTGACATCCAACGTTCGTTTCTTTCGGTCGTCTGTGAAAGTTTTCTCTGCTGCTTCCGAGCCCATGGCAGGCGTAATGACAAGCATTTGCGAGAATTGGTCGTCGAAAGTATTTTGCATCAGTCTCGATGCATCCGAATCTGGAGTAGCAGCCTCTGATGCAGTTCCAACAAATAAGACACGGGATCCGCTTCCTCTGCGGTCTTGAATGGCTTTTTGCAATAAGGATATAAATCTAGATCCCTCACGAGTACTCTGAATATCTCCATAGTCTTGGACTTGCACAATCACGTCACGAGTAGGCTTGGGGTTCTCGGAGCTTGGTGATTCCGTGGGCTGCTCCTCTTGTGTGGCTGTCTGCTGCAGCTTTGGTTCACTAGCAGAAAAAATCAGCTCATTGATCAGTCGTAGTCGTCGGTCTTCTGTACGATCAGTCTGTGACGATGCAGATCCACCCGGGGAGTCTAATAATGGGTTCCACGCGGCGACTAGTGACTTTAAGCCAAGCACATTCGGGATTGGGATGTCACCAGTATCTCGGCTACTTTCAATGGTGATAAATTTGGGACTTTTTAGACCCGGTCGAAAATTGCGCGGCGAGATCTCAATTTCCGTAGCATCGTCATCTTCGCCCATGTTGTCGCCCAAGTCTTGCCAAGAGTCCAAGACCGTTGGGCGGTATACTTCGTAACCAAGAGACCTGATAGACGAGCTTGTACCAGCATCCGCTAGATCCTGCTCACTGCATAGTTCCGCAATATCTTGAGCGTTTAGTGTCACCACATCAGCATCAAGTTCCTTAGCTAGTCTCTTCACAACCGCATCGAGGAACAGAATGCCGTCTGCACCGGGGTACTGAAGAACGAGGTGGGACTTCTTCGCCGAAGGTTCTTTCGCATATTTTGCAGGCGGAAGTCGCAGACCTGCTTTCGCAGATGCGCATAGCTCCTCCCACAACGCCTCGGTCAAAGCATACCGCTCCCCGGTTTCGGGAATTTCACCCGAAGCCGAGGGTTCTCCTTCACCACTGCCGCCGTTGGCCATATCCTCAGCAGTTGCGTTGACCGTCTCCAATACCGACCTGCTTATCTTGACCTGCTGCGGAGCCTCTGTAGCGGCCCGGCCTTCGCCTCCATTCACCACCGTGTTCCGCTCATAGAACCACGCCGGGATTGTTGCAGTGGGCGCCGCCCACTCTTTTGCAGATTTCCTGTTTCTCCAAGCTCTTCGCAAGGGCGACCCATATGGACCCGACTCCTTTCTCCCGGCGCGTCCTGCGGAGGGCGATTTAACCGACGAAGCATCATGTTCGGCTACACTATGTTCGGCACTTAGCGTCGGGATATCACTGGTGACATTTTTCGGTGTGGAACCGTGTGCATCTTCGGGATCGGAAGGTGCTGATAATAGCCACCTTTGCGAGAGATGGAATCGACGCAAAGTAGAGCCGACGAGGGCGGGATACCGGCGGTGCGCGATGAATCGGCAGGGTAGAGCAAGAGACGAAAGCAGCCTGCCTCGCTGCATTGATGAGTACATCCAGGGCAGGAGTTGCCACCGGATTCAGGAAAGATAAAAGCTGCTAGGACCGCGGGTAGCAGACGTACACATCGATCGAGCTGTGAGTGAGGAAATAACAGATCAATCACAATCAATAACTGCTGCTCCTTTCGCGCGGTCGCCGGAGTTTGATATCACGTGCTCTGTATGTGGGTCTAACCTTTAATCTACGAATTGATGGGGTTCAATAGAATCCACTTTCAACAACATTGATCTATTCCATACTTACAGCACATTCTCTGATGATTCTGCAACCTTGGAGAGCTTTTAGCCACTAGTTTAGTCTACGAGTACAGTTTGGAAGATGATTAGTGAGCTAGAATCGTACTTACGTACACTATATCAATGATTTTGATAAAGCTCTGCCCGCGTAAGCCCATTCTTCTCGCAGAGCCGTCGAAACACGGCGTTCTGTTCATATAAGACGACCGGTTTGTCTATTGCAACAATCCTCCCTTGGTCGAGCATATAAATACGATCAAAGTTAAGGATATACTTCAATCGGTGCGCTATGCAAATCACCGTTCGGTCATTAAATGCCTCTCGGATAGTTTTCTAAATAGCACTATCTGTCTGCAGGTCAATCGCAGATGTGCCCCGATCTAGCAGTAGAATGCGAGTGTCTCGGACTAGCGCTCTTGCCAACGCCAGTAACTGCCGCTCATCAAGGGAACAGTTCTGCCCGCCGGCCACGACTTCCCGGTCAAGATGAAGTTGAGGATAGAGGTAGGACTTTTGCAAACCGTTGAGGGCCTCATCTGAAACCTCGTCGAAAGGGTCAAAAGGTTCGATCGAACTGTGCCCTGAAAGAAAGTTGGACACTGGGGTATGATGGCCAACTTTGATCGTAGGGTGGCTAGATCCAAGGTGATAATGTCAACGCCGTTAATTTTGATCTGGCCCTCTTCAAAAAGATAAAGGCGGAATAAAATGGAGATAGATTATCGAAGACTTTCCAGGCCCCGTATGGCCGATGATGCCAATATTTTCCCCAGGTGCGATTGCTAATGTCAGAACCTATAGTATCCAGGGAATGTCATGAAGATAGCGGAAATTGACATCCTTTATGAGGATTTCCCCATTTGTGGTCCATTGTACGGCGGTAGCTTAGCTGTTACTGATTCTTCATTAGCAATATTCTCACTGTAATGAACCATTCTTTTCACTGTTATAAGGGAGCTTTCTACCTCCGCTGCCTTCGATACTACTCCCGGGATAACCTGTACGACAGCAAGAGCACATGTCATGATTAATCCAGCCATGCTAGTTGGAATAGAGCCCCTAAAAGCCACAGCTACCATACCAACCATGAGAACAACCAAATATCCCACGGTATCCAAGCGAAGGCTCAGCCATTGCTGGCTATCTGACATCAAGAATGAGAAATTATTTGCCTCGTTAATAGCTTGGCATAGCTGGCGGAAGAATACACCTTGAGCGCTATAACTGCGAATAGTAAGGCATCGAGAGGAATATTCCACTACTTTTGAGGCAACTGTAGATCATGATACTGTCTCGTACCGATTTAGCTCTCGTCGTCAAGCCCGATAATGCTTTGCTGTATAACATGTGGCCCAAGCAAGGAACGGTAACACCGCAAGAAACTAAACAGAGTTAGCTCCGTAGAAGCAAGTTCACATGATAGACTGACCACTGAAAGTTTACACTGATCAAGAGGAACGTAGTCAGTGCAGTGCTGATAAGGAAGAAAAAGGACCATATAGTATCGTTGACACCGTTGTCGAGCCGATTGACGTCACTAGAGAACAAGTTCATGAGGCACCAAACCGGAGTGACTGAAAAATAACATAGATGCAGAGAGGACCTGCTTTAGCGCAGCCTAGTAGAGGCTATTGCTGGCTTTCAAGCCAAGGATCGAAGAATGGGTCAAATACACCTACGTCAAGATACTCACTGCAGGAATGCAAAGCCTGCAATATGCAGCTGAGCTCCACCGAAAGGTATCATCCACCAACCAAGACAACCAGGCACTCGTGAAAATTACGCTAATTTGTGACAGTAAAAGAAGCTCGATCACAAAAAGCCATCTAAGGGAACCAGACGCAGAGAAATATGCTACTGCCTAATGCTTGAGCTTCGCGGCTTAGAAGCTCCACTGTAAATTCAATATCATTAGCGGTCGTTGCCTCAATCCTTGAGGTGTTTATAAGTAACTTAGTATTTTGGTACTTAGTATAACCGGATGCTGCTTTGCCATCGCCTACGGGCTCAGTATTCGGATAACTTGGCCCTTGCACCTTCATCTTGGACTCTCGGTTGTTTCCAGCCATGTATGGATCAAGCTCATCTTGCAAAGGATGATCGGATATTGCACTTATCTCCTTGAGATGGCCTTGTTCTAACCACAGGATGCGAGTACACTGTGGAGACACGTTCTACCGATGCGTTACAAGGATGCGGGTCTTTACACGTAAGGGTTCACAAATGGCTTTGGTAAAGATATGATGACCAACGTCCGCATCAAGTGATGACAGGGGATCGTCCAAGAGAATCAAATTGGCATCGGAGTATATGGCACGTGCAAGGCTGACCCGTTGCTTTTGGCCTTCCGAGAGTGTGATACCTTGCTCGCCAATAAGCGTCATATCCCTCCATCTGATCACAGCTCAAGGTCAGGCATCAAGGTACAGGGTTCCGAGACTTGACTATACCAGGGCTTGCGCATGGTCTGACCAAACAGGATATTATCCTGTACAGTTCCACTTATGATCTATGGGACCTGTGAGTATAAAACTAGGATGACACTAAAGTGATGATGCCTCGAAATTGAACCATTTGACTAGCTCGCACAGAAAGCAAGGCACTTTTACCAGAGCCAACTGGGCCTATTACTGCGACCAGCTCCCCAGAACTGATAAAGAGGTTGATATCTTGCAAAACTGTGGATGGCTTTTGAGTGAGTAAAAGGCGTGGCTCCGCAATAGAAAGTAAGCAATCAGCCTCTCTATGGCCAGAGAGGGGTCCTCTGTAAAATGAGGCCCTGGTAAATGGCTCTGGTAAATGCACCGACTCCCAGGCAAAAGATCCATCTACTACCTTCACCACTGTCTTTGCTCCCAAGTCCCAGGATTTGTATCCTTCTGGTCTTCCACTTGTAGAAATAACTCGATCCGCTGTATAGAGATCCATGCCTCAACCAACTGCGACAATACCAGAGGGAGATTATTTAATGCCTTGCGCAAGAGCAATTGGAAAGTGCAAAGACGGGAATGCTTCTGCTGGTGTTAATCCGCGGTCAAGTGTCATGAAAATTATAAATGATTTCATGGTTGCAATTGAGGATAAGGTCATGGAGAGTGGCATTGTTACACTCCAAAGACTTAGTAATGTGGCTTGTTGATGGACCTCAGCTGCTCTAGAATCAGAAATCCGACCCAGAAAGTAGGGTTTCCAGGCATGGAGCTTGATGAAATTGATATTGTGCAACATGGGTGAAGCCAGATTGTCCGACGATCGACCTCCGAGTTAATAGCCACACGTCCTGACATCAGCCAGTCCATTGCAAGATCAAGACCTTTGGCTCCAGCCATAAGTAGTACAAGGCCACTCAGCGAGCTCCATGTGAGAGTGTAAAAGGGTAAGGTCAGTGCCATGATCACAGCTAATGGTTCGCTCCAGATCATGTTTGCATATAGTATAGCGCTCTCAATGCATTGAGAATCCACCGTAATTAGATTCAAAACATGTCTATCGGCCTAACTAGGTCGTTCGTTATTGGCTAGCCTTTGAGTCTTATGAAAAACTATAGCCATCAAAACAGCTTTCACTTCGCTGCCGGCAACCTGGCCTAGATATTGATAGTGCACTGGGGAGAAGCTCATAACCACCTGTGTAGCAGAAAGAGCGACAACAAGGGCAATAGGTGTGACTATAGACGCTTGCTGCTCCCCGTTGGGCTTACTGATATCGGGGAGATAGTCAAGAAGATATCTCAATATCAGCGGTAAAGCTACCCACAACAGGCTTACCGAAAGCATAACAAGAACTCTCAGCCAAAACACTTTATAAAACGCGTCATGTAGAGCCAAGGTAAGAGGAGGTTTCCTGCCTTGGACAGCGCGTCTCTGGAATGAGTGCGATACCACATTTTGATGCCGTTTGACAGCTCTACTGGGGTTGGAAAATTTCGTGTCTAACTTAGTCAATGGTCTTCAGTATCCAATCTGTAGTAGAGTAGTTGATCCATCAGAGAGTGATAAGAAAGCAAGGCAGACATGCGTGTGGTCCTACCAATAGTAGTGGAAAGATCCATTGAAACGTTAATCGACTCAGTCTCCCAGTTTTGTCTTCTTGAATGATATGGGAAATGCTCCGCTCCTCCATGGCTTGTGATCCGAAAGAAGTATTCCGACTTTGCAGGTGAGAATTTATGGCTTCACGAGGTTACCAGAGGATATATGCAGAATCCAAGTTTCTGTTTTGTTTAGTGGTCTTGAAGCTAACGCGCAGGGATATGTGACGCGTTCACCTTAGGCATCACCAAACACACGCCAATCAACCAAAATATCACTGAGTTATCCATCCAACTTCTTTCTATCATTGTAACAATACTTCCCTAGAACCACACCATGTCATATCTTTGAGAGGAAGGAAGTATATAGTAAGTTCTAAGAGGGGAACAAACTATTATTACCACTATTTTCTCAACTAAGCATCAAGGAATCCTTCACGACGATGACGACACATACCAATTACCACAGGACTATATATACTTGGGCATCCTCAGGACCCTAGGAACAAGGATGTAAACAACCATAAATACGAGATCAGGTAAACTTAGAAACCTACATTACCAAGGGGAGGCCAGGCCCTTCTAGCCCATTTCGGAGTGTTTCCCTATAGGTGCTTAAATATCTATTGCGATCTGTAGTGAAAGTCACTTGCTGGCAAGGCCCTTTCCTCACATAGCTACTTGTATAATTAATGGTTGTCTAGCTCTCCCGTTCTAGGTACTAACTGAAATTACGATGATGGCCTCATTTTAAGCACTCCAGAGCCGGACTAACTGGACATGCGCACTTGCTACATTTTTCAATGTTCAGGAGTGTAGTCGATACCTAGAGCACCATGAGACTGCACACTTAAATGAGGCTCACCCACACCAATACCTTGAGGTTGGCAGCCTGATAGAGTTTAAGTACTTTTGCCAATTAAATGTGATACACCATTTCCTGACTAATAACATTAATTCGTGTTATTGCTGTTCCGGAATCTAGCTTGCGGGCAGTTGAGAAATGAGGCGTTTATTTTTGTCTCATCTACTATAAACAGATTTAATGACGGAAAACAGACATGACAAACCATACTCTAGACTGTAATGGTAGGGCTATGTATATAGACGGTATTCATAAGAAGCGGGGTTGAGTAACGTCTTTATTCTGTGAAGCAGGCCATCCGAGAGTCTTTTGTGAAACGGAATTATATATCAGGGTATACTACTCACTGCTGTACGTACGAGTTTAAGTCTAGTGTCATTGAAAACTAGTAAATAGCCTCACATTCCTGAATTAACTTGTAGAATGGAGTGAACCTGTAGAAACAACCAATATATGAAGGTTCAGTCTGAAGTTGCCTCTCTTCACAGTATGCCGAATGTCAATATGTTCTTCGTATTTCTATATGTACACTAGGTATTTGATGAAAGTTTATCTAAGAAAAAAGCCGTGGATGCCTCTTAAGGGCTCAGATATTGAAGGCCGCTTAGCTAGACCATACTGTCCATGTAAAGCACTTTATAATTCCTGTCTCATCCATCCCTAAAATGACGGCCTTCTCCCGAGAGAGTTGTTCAAGCAGCGGCATAGGGTATGTTTTTATTGGCCGGGGGGGAAGGAGACAAAGCCTTCAGGAATCTTTTCAATTTAGTGCTTCACTCTCTCTTCTCATTGGGGTAAATACGTGCATGTGAACATCAAAAGAGAACGCAGCTGGGAATGAAATCGTACTTATAGGTAAGCAAAAGCAAGTAGAAGTGGGATGAAAGGTACCTAGCATGTTATTTGAGAACGGTACGCCAGTAGTAAACAACCTCCCAGTCATAAAGCATGAATTATGATATCACCTAGGATGAACACCTGCTACTTCTAGCCAACAACACCAAAGTACAAACATACAATACAATTTGCATGACCTTTTCTCAGAGACTTCATACGCCAGACCAGTGTCATGTCCAATTCATCATTCCCCTCTGTCTGAACGAATTCGTCCTTAAAGTGAGGTATTGTGAGAGACGAAACAAAAAGACTAAACTTTACTGATGTAGTATGGAGTAAGTGCGTGGACCTGCAAAGTCATGCGCTACTTTCGTTGGACCGGTGACTGCGGACATAACTCATGTACAAGTCGCTATTGGAACAGAGCACCTTCTTCTTTGAGACCGCTGTGTTTCTGCTCTCCTCCGGACTTCCTACAATGGTCAGGCGTAGGATTTTCAACCACCGGAAGTAATGTACATCTCTGAACAATACTCGACAGCAAAGATGTCAACGGTAGGCACGCTTGCACTGGTGGCATTGGTGGCTGTTCTATCATATTTTGTTTACTGAACTCTGTGGAAAGGACATTAAGATCTGCATAATGGGACTATGGTTCTTTTTTCAGGGCTGAGGTCTTGGCTTTTTCTCTTTGTTCCAGGCTGCAAATTGAATTTTTTCTCATCACACCTGTGTCAGTTCATTGTCATGTTCAGCCATACTGGGGAGCATTATGGACTTTGAGTAATAGTGAGAAAATTTCCGCGTACCTTTTAAGCAGAGGCGAAAACCTTTAAGACTGCTGGAGCTTCAGACACATCTGCATGAGCAAAACATTTACGTCTAGTACAGATTCTACTGATGGCGTACACCGAGACATTCTGTACAATAGTTTTACATTTACTCTTTTTGGACAATATGAGATGGGCTTCAAGAAAAAGTGATATTTGCATTGAAGCTCTGAAAGATATACAGATTTTGTAGATTGACTAGTGTCATGAGTTGGGGAAATGGTTTTAATCTGCTCGAAAACTGTTAGCTAACAGTCACACCAATGTGATCAAGCAATGTGAAAAGTATGATAAGATCTCAGACAAAATATACTGGCAAGTAGCAGACCGACCGGGAAAGGAAGGTCCGGATGTCTCGTCAGGGGCGATTCGGAGATGGTAAGAAGTAAAAAAGGTGTTGTCATCTTTGAAGATATGTGTGTGCATGTGCGAGGATAGAGAAATATAGAGACTGACCTTATTTGTTGCGGAAGGATCAGTCGACATGACCTGATCTTCATGTTTGGTTAGTCCAAATTGTGGTATGATGGATCGCGCAAAAATATGCAGTAGAGATTCTGCTCATTGGTGGCGCTCATCGGACGGTGTGAATGTGCTCAGGCATTATAGCACAAAGCCACCGGTCGAGCTGTGGCAAGGTCTAAACCTAGTCGAAATAATTGTTTCCAGGAGGGAATCTGAAGAAGAGTAGAAGAGAAAAAGAAGAAAGAAAATAAGAAACGCATCTCAAAGAAATAGAAAGAAAAATGAGAGAATCCGAGAGCAAAATAGTTTTCCCGCAGCGGATCATTCACGTGAGCCCTTCCTGATGTGGGCTAGCGTCTCGCATGATGAGCCGGGCGATTGGATTGAGAATCGAAGAAAAGCCTCAGGACGTCCACCAGCAGATCTCGCCATGAGCCGATGACCCTTTCACTTTTTTTTTCCCTCTCTTTTTTGTCTCTCTTCCCCCTTAGTCCTCACCTTTCTCCACCACGGGATTACAGTTGGGCTCCGTCCTTTTTTTTTTTCTTCTTTTTTCTTTTTGCCTATTTTCGACTGCGTGGTGTTGTTTACGTGGTCAGCAAACGTCGTTTGTTGGTTGAAAGTTGATTGAACTGGCGATCGCGACAGGTTCCGTTCTACCCTTTTTCGTTGGCCCTTAGCCCCTCCACACCTCCGGCCTCCCTAAACCCATTTCCACTTCCACTTATCTCTTCTATCTTGTTACCCGTGTCTTCCCTTCTCAACGCTTCCCACTCCCACCACCCTCCCTCCTTC
>MBFL02000615.1:0-11983 GCA_001696595.2 Aspergillus hancockii
GGCTAGGGATGGGGGGGATGGGGATGAGATGGATGAGGGGGTGGATGAGGAGGCTAAGTGGAGGAGGACGGATTGAGTTTCTTGATAATTCTTAGATTTGGGAATGGAAAATGGGTGGGTTATTGGGTTGGATGGTTCGTTCATATGTTTTGTTAGTTTTGGACCGTAATGGACTGGGATCATGAAAAGTGTGAAAGAAAATATATTTGATTGTACGGTATAAGGTTATATTGTGGTTGATTCTTCTGATTATGACTAGATCTAACAGTGGATATCAATAGTTCACCTGCTATCCGCCAAAACAACGAATATGAGCAGAAAAACGCCTCCCTATTAGCTAACACCACGATGAACTCCAAAAACAAAGATGCGGCTACCTGAGCCTGCAGAACATTGATTACTCTTTTAAGAACCCATCCCCATCGTAAAGACTACCTGGAGTCGCAGCACCAATGCCCAATCCCACTGTCTTCTTGACCGGTGTTGTAAATTCGGGCCTCGTACGACTCTTTCGGCGTTCTGGTCTCCTGGGCGAAGACTCGCCGTGAAGTTCTGCAGGACCGTCCTCTTCAGAAATGATAGATATCGTGGATTTCCGCGTGGAGTGGCGTCTTAGATTGCGGTCTTGGTCCTCCCAGATGGGGACGACACGGTTATTATAAGAGCTGCCAGCTTTGCTAGCACTGCCGGAAGGTGGACATTCTCCGGGGCGTAGATATTTCCGCTGTTGTGTCGGTGAAGTTTCTCCGGCATTCTGACCATTATGTCCATGTACGAGTTGAGGCGGTGGTGAGGTTGCGGCGTAACTTTTGGCGCGTTGGAGAGAATCGTTTGATTTGGGATATGGTCCATGCTTCATACTTTGGCTACGGGGGCGGCCCCCGGAACTCGTGGGGCTACCGCTGCCTTCTAGTGGAAGTAACCTGACGTTATTGCGAGCTGGCTGGCTGCGTGGACCCTTAACCGCAGAGCGACGAGGACTGCCCGGGTTCGATGTATTTTCATATGTCGTTGGCGAGCCGCTGTAGTTTGGAGCCATCCAAAGTGGAGAAACCTTCTCGGGTGATGGGGTATGTGACAAATTGCCTTCTGTGCTGGGGGGTAATGTGGTAACAATTTCAGGAAGAGCTTTCTCGTTGTCACTATTCGGCGTACCCATGATGCTGTCAATCGATTCATGCCGGCTGTGCTTTCGCTTCTTGGCCGGGTTTATGGAGGTTGAATTTCGGTACGAAGGGGGAGGACTATCGTTGGGGATACGCGATCCATCCCTTTGATAGTCATGGTGACCGTTTTTACTCCCCGATAGAGTAGACGTACTGGAACGCAGTGAAGAGATATTGGACATTGACAGGTCATATACCTCTGATCGCCGTATGTCGAACTCCTCTAATTCCGGTTCTTCTACCATCGGGGCGAATGCAGGCCCCCCAAACGTAATAGGTGGGTGGATTGATATCCGAACACAATTGTTTCGTCTATGGCCTTTCCGTGGGCCATTGCCGCCTTTTAGAGCTGAGGTCAGTGGGAATCTGAGATGGCCATTTGGGGACGTCAAATGCATGTCTGGTATAGATGAAACGCTACTCCTTCCAGAACTGTTGGGATGAGCAAAATCATTGGGCCCAGCTCCGTAAAATGGATCATTCTCGAGTCGCTGGCCTCCATGTACAGAGTGTCGTTGTAGCTGACTGAAATGGGGTAATAGGGCTGCATTACGGCCCACCGCGCTTAACGGGGGAATGCGGTTTAGATCAGTGTACGGGATGGACTCTCTTCTGGGCTGGCGTACGTTGAGGGATCCACTTCTCCGCAGTGGCGGGCTAATCCGTTCCATGCTAGGGGTCGGGCTGCGTGCCGTCAAACTGCGACGGGGAGAGGTACGGTCCGGCTCCAATCTGTACGCCTCCCCAGCAACTGAGCTTGGGGGGAAGACGAACGGGGCCGGCACCATCGAGTAAGACAAGGCCACACTCCTCCCTACGTCGTTAGCACTATAGGGAGCAAACGTGGGACAGGGAGGCAGAGCTGGCGAAGTAAAGTCACTATCGAGCCCAGTGGAAGTCCTTTTGCTCTCGTCCAGGATTGAACTGTCTGCCGTCTCGAGGCTCAGGGAAGAAAACCGCATTGAGTCATTCTTAGACAGGCGAAAACGGTTCGGAGGGTAGGCGCACGGCGGTGGGGGCACTGGTTGCTCTGGCGCAACTCCCGACGTCTGGTTGGTAATGCTTCCCCGTCGTGGCCGTACATGAGATGGGTTGAATGCCTCACCCTCCATAACTGGAAAGAGACTACTGGAACGTTCTCTTTGATATATCGATGGCCCCGGCCCCGAAATCGGTCGTATACTTTGGACAACATTTTTACCCTCCTCTTCCCTTTCTGGCGTGTGTCTAGGCGTGGTTTCTGCGGGTAGTTCCAGAGCCCCATCTACTGCTGAGACCAATACATCATCTTTTGCTAAGGAACCCCGGCGAGAGGCAGGGGGCGTCTCAGTCAATGGCGTTAAAGAGCTTATTCGGTGTGGCCTAAGCAGCCTCGATTGTCGATTGGATCCTGAAAGCGAACGGTGCACCGAGCGGCCCTTTTCAGCCCGTTGGGAAAGAGTATCTGAGTCGTCCTGGTCATAAACTAAGCTTTCTCGCGATTCCAGCACACCCCATTCAGTTGGTCTCCCATATGGAAGTTGCCCGTATTGCCTCAACACAGAGCCTTCCTCTCGAGACAGCTCCGTCAATGTTTCCGCCGGAAAGGTTTGCAGGCCGTGATATTGCCTCCCTAGTTGTATCCTTCGCCGTTTCTGGCGCATCCGGATCCATAGTAAAGTACCAGTTACCCCAGCTACGATGCAGACAGCCGCAGAGACGACTGCTATCGCGAGTATGGCGGACAATGCCAACATCGTTGATCCCTAACACCTTGGCCGACCGACTCGGTTCTTGGTCAATGTTGAAGAAGTCGAGTCATTCACAGAGCTCGAGCCTCAGTGTGTTCGGTAGAATCAGAAGTCGCGGTGTATTCTTCTCTAGTAAGGTTCGGTGAGGGCGTTCCAGGCCGTGAGGGACCTCCTGACAAATGCAAGCAATCGCAGTCCACGACAACGGCGCAGGAGGCTAAAGACAAACAAGGGCATAACAAAAGGAGGGCAGTCTTGTGAAAAAAAAAAAGGGAGAAGGTGTTTGTTATGGAAAAGCCACTTGAAATTGAGGAATGTGGCCGCATTACAGTGGGTTACGCGAGGAATGCTAGGACGGTCAAGTATCCTCACCAAAGGGAACATCATGGCAAAAGCAGATCATCGACTCAGAGATTCAATGAGCAGTAGCGTTTCCAGACAATCATATTGTTGTTATTTAGACATTTGTGTAACCCATGGGAAATAATGGGGTGTTGTGGTTGGCAGAGCCATGGTTAAGATGATCCACCCAAATTAACAATACATTATCATCCTCCAGCATCCAGTGCCTGGAGAGCAAAAAAGATCGACGATAGCTCATTCAAATCCGAAGGTCATGGTGTTGGCCACGCTGTGGAGAAGATCGATGGGTCAGTGTTCTCGATGTAGGAATACTACTCGAAGTACTCAGTGGTGGTGCTTATGCTAGGGCATGGCACGACCTGTGTGCACGTTATGCCAGTAATTGCTTAGTAACCGCGGGCATACATAACTTACTTACAATTGACTTTAGCGTGCATCCTCGAGAAATCCATCAGGTCTCCGTGTGGTAAGTTCCCTGTAAGGTTTCCCTCGGAGAAAAGTCATTAGTGTTGTACAGCCCGAACGTCGGCCTGCTGATATATTGTTGGGATGCCCAACAATATATTACTAGGAGACCAATGACCATGAAAGATCATATGCAACGAGAGATAATCGCACATGTAGTACAGAGTAGGGGTGTTCCGAAGTGAGAAACCGAACAACATACTCCAAATTTAGAGAGGAGGGACTGCCGTAGTGGTCAGTGTAGCAATGGATGGGTTGAAACTTCGAACCATACCATCGAGGGGTGCATGCATGGTCGGATGTATTCTAGTGAGCTGAGTGCCAGTTGTCATCCTGTTGGGTGGGCAGATTAGATCTCTTTCGAGGGCTTTGATTGGTGTCCTTCCGATGCTATGTAGGGTGACGATGTGTGAGTGTGTGCGTGTGGTTATCGGAATGATCGTCGCAGAAGAGACCCGGAGGGGGCCCGCCTCAGGCACCCGCTTGCGATCAGTAAGCTCTCCATCACGGGACTCGGATTCAGGGACAAGTCGGAGAGGAAAGATAGCATCACTGGACCCACACGTGCATCATTGTTCCCCCTCTTTACGGAGTAGTAGAACGTTCGGGCAACAGAAAGCCACTACTTTTTCTCGCGCTCAAACTCAACCTTCTATAGAAACAAAGGAAATAGATACTAGATCCACCAGAAAAATTGTAAGAAAAAACCCAATGGAACCTATCAGTCTCTCCGACACATTGACCAGGGCAGGGGAAATGATCCATGGGACAAGAAATTCAATCTCTCACGGATAGGGATGGATGAATGAAAGTTCGTGGGCATCCTTTCCCCCACGACCCACGCCTGTCTATCATCCCGCCATTTTGACGTTCGGTCCTACCGGGGCGGCATAGCGTCATAAACCCACTGGGGCCCAGAACTCGACCATCCGCAGACAACGTGCGTGTTGGGAGGTGGAAGGTCCGTCGCTATTGAACCTTGTTAGAATGTGGATGTGAGCGAAAAGCATGAACACCATGAGAGGCAGGCTATAAATGCCAAAAAAAAAAAGAAAAAAACCAAAAACGTAAAACGAAAAATGAAAAATGAAAAATGAATCCGCCCCGCCATGCCGCTCACCGATCTTGGGAGCTAATACCCCCGGACTTATATATAGCTTTCGACGGTCGACAGTTCCTCCTTCTTTTCCTGCTCTGTCTCTTCTCTCCTACTCTCTACGCTTCCTGATACCCTTTCCACAGCGCCTACCGTCTCTTTGTTTTCAGCTTCTTCTTTCTACTATTACCCAATACAATCCGTAGCAATGGCTGCCAACCCAGTCCAGAATGGTCTCTTCGTCCATAACAACACTACGGCTCCCGAGCACCCTAGCTTGCTGAGCATGTTTTCATTGAAGGGCAAGACCGCAATTGTTACTGGCGCTGGCGCCGGTATTGGTCTCTCTGTTGCCCACGGTCTTGCGGAAGCCGGTGCCAACGTTGCCCTGTGGTGGAACACCAACACCAAGTGTCCCGAGCGCGCGGCTGAGATTGCCTCCAAGTACGGAGTCCAGAGTATGTTCTAACTATCATTCCCTGTTTAATGTCGTGTTTTCTAGGTTTTGACTTGTTTGTCTATCCTTGCTCGAGCTTCTCCTAACTGCATTCAGCCAAGGCTTATCAGGTCAACATCACCGATGCCGCCGCCGTACAAAAGGCCGTTGACCAGACTGTGAGGGACTTCAATGGGCGGCTGGATGTCTTCATCGCCAACGCTGGTATCCCCTGGACTGAGGGCCCTATGGTTGACGGCCCCCTCAAGCACTACTCCGACGTCGTCAGCATTGACCTCGACGGCACCTTCTACTGTGCCAAGGCTGCTGCCGCCCACTGGCGGAGACAGAAGGAGGAGGGAACCGATCTTAACGGAAACAAGTTGACTGACTTCACCTACGGAAGCTTCGTCGCTACGGCTTCCATGAGCGGTCACATTGTCAACTTCCCTCAGATGCAAGCTGCCTACAACGCTGCCAAATCGGCTGTCATTCACCTTTGTAAGGACCCATTCGATGCCACGGCCCCGGGAGACAACCAAGCTAACATATTTAGGTAAATCCCTCGCTGTTGAGTGGGTGAAGTTTGCCCGTGCCAACACTGTCTCCCCCGGTTACATCGCGACCGAGATCTCCAACTTCGTGTCCCAGGACGTCAAGAACATCTGGAGAGACAAGATCCCCATGGGTCGTGAGGGTCGCCCCGAGGAACTGAAGGGTGCCTACCTCTACCTAGCCTCCGATGCCTCGACCTACACCACCGGAGCAGACCTGGTTGTCGATGGTGGCTACTGCGCTCCATAGATTAGATTCATTGTTCAATAGCTTATTTTGGCGCTGCTTTATATCTTTTGGGTTTATTATACATGACGGTGTCAAACGATCAACAATAGACGAATGAACGAGCTTTAAAATATCCTCTGATTGGCACTCTAATGTATGTGATGAAAGACCTGCGGTGTGAAGTGGAAGATTTTTCCCAGAAGGTTCTAAAACCCTGGAAGAGGTGGCGTTTTCTTAGCGCTCCTGCACCATACAAGGAGCACAACTGTGAGCGGGAACACGAAGCTATGCAGAGGTGGCTTGCAGCATGCGTCTCTTAAGACTATTTAGGGTCGCTTGAACGGCACGCGCGTGACACTGGAAATGTCTATCCCACTTCACAAACACAGCAATCGAGAAATGATGTATCAATATTTTTCATGACTACTCTAATGCACAACAATAGAACCCTACTTGAAATTGGGCATTAGAAGGGTACCTAACGATTCATGCTCCCCTCCTTCGAAGTCAAGTCCTCGCTTCGAACGAAAAAGTCCTACTGCAGGTATAGCTACTACCTACTAAAAAGTCTGTTAGTAATGAATTAATTGTGTCTACTATGGTGGCGCGTTGCTGTAGGACATTGATTATATTTACCCTTTCTAGTCTAGAGGTATATATATATATTCTTGACATCATCTTTACAAGAACAACTATAGTTGAATAACCACTGAGATGAAGTAGTCTACTCCAGGGTTTGAACTAAAAGTATGATACGTATTTCAAAAACCATTTTATCGACCAAATGGAAAGAGTATTCTCAGTCGATAACATGCCAACGAGATCGGATAGAATCACCGAATCAGTCCAACTGCCCTATAGCAGCTACTGAGAACTCTGTAATGAACCATGGAGAATACGTGTTTCTGGTCGCTTGAGACACAGTACAAGGTAAGAGGAGGCCAAAAGAAGCAGAAACGTCTGGTCGGAAGACAACAAGATGCAGACAATGAGAGAAGGGTAGTGTACTGGCACTGACAGAGAGTGCTATTATGTTTGCTGGACATGCTGGAATAGAAGAATGCGGCAATGGGACCCCACGCGTGCAGAGCGCCCGGCATCATCACTATTATGCATGCTTCATCAGTTATGTCCCGAGGAACAACCAGTGTAATACTTTACATCGAATGATATCTACGGAATGCCTGAGATTAGGTGAGAACCTGACCATGTGAGACGCCTTCTGTGGCTGTCAACAGGATCGCGAGAGTCGATTTATTCTACTGTTCATTCAAGCAAAGCAATTCACCATATTATTGAGCTGATTCGGCGGCGATACACAATCTCCAAGGATCCTGGTAGCAGTGGCGTGGCCTCACAGGGAAGATTTGGAGCGGGGTTGGGACTGGCATAAAAGCTGGTCGACGAACCGACTTCCAGATCTCCAAGCTGCATATCTCCCTTATCTTCATTGCAAGGCAAGCCTGTAATTTCTGCAAAGGATTTCTTCTTTGTTTTCCGATCACTCTTCTCAAAATGGCCTCCAAAATCAAGGTTGCGGCGGTTCAAGCGGAGCCGGTATGGAATGACCTCCAAGGCGGGGTATCCAAAGTCATCTCAATCGTCAAGGACGCCGCCAAATCCGGGGCCAACGTGGTCGGGTTTCCCGAGGTTTTCATCCCGGGGTATCCATGGTGAGCGGTGCAAGAAATACTACTACTACTATAGGATATGAGCTGATTGACTACTGACAAGGAGTATCTGGACCAATGGTGCCGTCGCAAATGCTCCATTCATGACCGAGTACTTCCAGAACTCTCTAGAAAGAGACTCAGAGGAGATGGAACGGATCAAAGCTGCTGTTCGCGAAGCGGGCGTCTTCATTGTGCTGGGTTATAGCGAGAGATACAAGGGGTCGTTGTATATTGCTCAGGTATGACTCCTCCCCATCCTACGATAGCTTGATTCCTGATCAAATGGTCCTGTCTAGTCATTCATCAGCCCCACGGGCAACATCGTTCACCACCGGCGCAAGATCAAGCCGACGCACGTTGAGCGAGCCTACTGGGGAGACGGACAAGCCGACTCTCTCCAAACAGTCATCCCCAGTACCTTTGGAAACATCGGCGGGCTGAACTGCTGGGAGCATTCACAGCCCCTGTTGCGATACTACGAGTACTCCCAAAACGTCGACATTCATGTCGCATCCTGGCCTTGTATGTGGAACGTTCCAGGTTGGACATACCATGTTAATGACGAGGCAAGTGCTCGGTTCAGCCAGGTTATGGCGATGGAGGGCGCTTGCTTTGTCCTCGTCTGCACGCAAGTCCAGACGAAGGAAGGGAAGACTAGATCCCATTTGCCGGATTTTGACTGGATGAAACTTCCAGGGGGAGGGTTCACGATGATCTATGGTCCTGATGGGGCCCCGTTGACGGAGGCGTTGGATCCGGGCGTGGAGGGCATTGTTTATGCGGATATTGATTTGAATGATCGAATTAAAGCGAAGCAGAACTTGGATGTTGTTGGGCATTATTCCCGGCCTGATCTTCTCAGCTTGCGGGTTACGTCTGAGGCTGCGGCGCCGGTTCATTTTACGGGAAAATGATAGTTAGGGGTTTGGCGTCCTGTTTATGGAATTACAAGTACAACCCTATAGTCCCAGCGAGTCCTCG
Organism: Aspergillus hancockii; assembly: GCA_001696595.2. Taxonomy (NCBI): domain Eukaryota; kingdom Fungi; phylum Ascomycota; class Eurotiomycetes; order Eurotiales; family Aspergillaceae; genus Aspergillus; species Aspergillus hancockii. The sequence continues at coordinate 8,694 of MBFL02000615.1, forward strand.
TGGAGAAAGAAAACTGCCTTACGAGAACATAGCTATATTCTTCCTCTTGTCAAACGGATGACTGCCCGCTGGATCCTTCTCAATCGTCCCGCAAAGATGTCGCGTCTGACTGAGAGTCCATTCGAAACTAGCCTTCAGCACAGCGGCCACCTTGGTCTTATTGGCACCATCTAGCTTGAAGAACAGAGCGTAGTTTTTGTAAGTGCAAGTTGTCAGATGGCCAAGGGTGTGTTGGTCTTCATTGCCTATTTAGGTTTTGCCTTATCTGAAACTGTTCGATGCTCGACTGACAAAACCTCCTCTAGGGATGCTTCGGGGGACCTGCCTACACTACATTTCCATGCTTAAGGGCCCAGGGTATTTTGTCCATCAGTGGGATATCCATCTTCGCGATGTCATCCCATCCAGCTATGTGAGTTTGGCTGCCCTGGGCTACTCCTCAACTCATTATCTGACCGCCGCCAGTATGTTTTCGGCTTTGAGGTGTGCTACACGATTGTGCTACCATGCCTCAAGGTAGCAATCCTAGTAGAATGGTGTCGACTATTTGCTCCCCAAGGCTTCGCGTCGAAGAACTTTTTTTGGTGGGACTGCAATATTGCCATCGTCGTCCAGGTTATATCAGGCATTCCCGTCGTGATTGCTTTGAACGTTCAGTGTTCTCCTCTCAAAAAAATCTACGACTTCACTATTCCAGGCAAATGCTTTGATCTATACAAGATCCAGGTGTTTTCAGGCTGCATCCATCTCATATGCGACATTATCATGTTACTGCTGCCACAGCATGTAATCTGGACCTTGAAAATGACCTAGCGAAAGAGGCTTGGAGTTTCGGTGGTCTTCCGTCTAGGTATACTGTAAGCCCACTACTTCGATACATCACAGCACCTGTGCTGCGGCAGCAATGAGGCTGGGCACAACAGTCCTGCATGGGAGAGCAGCAGACGCGATCTACAGCCTGGCACCCTTAGTTATTTGTTCCTCTGCTGAGATGACATGCGGATTCTTCATTGTCTGCTTGCCTTGTATCCCCAAGCCCCTCAAGGAGACCAGGGTTATCCGCAGCATCAAGCGAGCTTTCGGCATGAAAACGACAAGTGTCAAGCCCAGCTATGACTTGGAGCATTATGGCACAGGCTGATTGACCCACCAGAGTGTCTCTCATAAGATGAGTACGAATAGCATGAAAAAAGGGCGTCTGGAAGAAGGGACCGAGTCAATGGAGCACCTACACAATGGCATGCACGGCGCAGGCATCGTTCGTACGACGCGTATCACTATTACAGAGGAGTCTCGCACTATCAGGGACGATGGGGCAAGCGACAAGACTTTCTGCCCTTACATTGCAACGGCGCATCGTGAAGAGTGAATATCACCGGCCCAGCTCCTGGTTTCTTAAGCCACAGCTCGGTTGCGACTAAGCAAGGAACAAATTGAGCGGTGTTCGCCTGTCCATATGTAGTATAATACACTTACTTCTTGTACATAGCTTTACGGTAATAACTGTTAATCTACCGTGATATTGAGGCTCACTCTGCTCTTTGATTATGAATAGTGAGGTGTATTTCCTTGGTGTTTATGGCCCATGAAATCACTCGGCGAGTTCCTGCGTTCCTTGTCATCAAATAACCATACATTGACGTTTCCAGCAATTGAAGTATTTTGAGCTTAACGGTCCCCAAGTTTATTAGCCGGTATAGGAACAATTAACTGTTCAGCATTTCTACCTCCTCTGGCCCTGAAAAAGACAACTTTCCGAGCCTGCGCCACTTCTACTATTGTATTGAACTTTGTAAAAAGTTTGTATAGAACATCACGCACCACTACCAATGATCATGCTATAGTGAGGCCTGTATTCTGAATATGGACGCGTTGATAAAGATAATAATTTCGATGAAACAAGAAGTGACGTTGGAGACGGGGTCAAAGCAGAGGATAAAGAAATCATGGTTTCATAATAGTTTAACCGGAGTGGAAGAAGGGGGCTCTCCGATACTAAAGAGAAAAGGTGGGCAGTTTTCGGAAGAAGAAGAATATGTGATATTGTGCGTGAACCGTGCCGTTCTAGGGACGCATCTGAACTCCATTGAATTCTTGAATTAACTAGAATATAGCAAGAAGTAATAATATTATTGCTGGGTAAGCCCACCATGCATGACGAAGCTATCTTCCCACCGTCATGAAATGCAAGTGTAGGGCGATTGCAACTAACTAGTTGTCCTTAATCACTCAGACGGGAGACACCTTCGAGCTGCTTTTGATTATTGAACATGCGTAAACCCGAGTAACCGTTTTGAAAGATGGCATGGATGAGCCTTGGCTCAGGGTAATCTACTATTTTGTCCCCGAGGTAAAGAAAGACGCAGAGAATAAGAACTAACTACTAGTTGGTAAAGTAGTGGCACAATTAATAATGGTCCAACCCTCGATCATACCTTCTGTGAACTAGGGATAGTAATTTCCTCCCGCCTCAAACCGCGAGATATGTTCATCAATTCGGTCATACTCCCTTCGCAGCTCGATCGCATACTTTCTCTCCCGGATCCAGAAATCAACTTTGCCCTTGCTGGTTTTTGACCGCGGTGCAGAGTGGTACACCTCGGCCTACCAGTTTATTGAATACTCTATAGAACTCATCTTGATACTGAGCTTCCACAGGGCTATATTTTGCTCCACTTGACAGTTTCTTGCCTTCAGTAGAGTGCTTCAGGTTCATTACTGAAAATTCACGTAGAAACCTCCATGCACAATTCATCTAACTTGGTGAACCTCGTAGGCAAGGGCTTCCGTTTAGAACCGATGATAGATTCAATCCGCCTAATATTTAGTTAAAATAGAACAAGCCAGGCAATATTTAAGAGAGACTTGCTTCTCATGCGGGCGTGATGGAAGAACAACAACCTCTGTATCCGTATAATCCCCGGCAAGCATCTTGAGAATCCAACCCTTCTCATAACATGTCCGCATCCCCGGACTGTTATCCCACGGGATATTTCCTTGCTCTAGAATATAAGCGAGGATATTCACTCTTTCAGGTGTTAGCTGGTTACCCTTAGCAAAAGAGCGATAAAGACCTGTCTTAAGATATTCCCAAACATCTGCATCGCGTTCCAAGCTGCAAACAACGTGCTGCTTGGTTATTAGAGAAATTCTTTTGTGTTTGATGCCATGGTGATACACCTAAACCAAAATCAGCTATGCGAGCCAATCTAAAGTGGATCCAACTTGCTTTCTGAGCTAGGGTAGAGAATGAAGCATACATCATAGATGTAAGACAACATCGAGAACCC
>MBFL02000616.1:0-11935 GCA_001696595.2 Aspergillus hancockii
TCAGGAACTCGCGCACATAGCAGAAGTCCTTCTTAACGCGCAGCAACTCCACGATGAAAGCTATCTCCGACGCACCCAGCCATCTGAGTGTAGAGAGCGCTATATCGGAGAAGCCCGGATGTGTGAGTATAAGGACAAACCAGCTTGCAGTGCTGTGCTCCATGGTGGTAGATATCTCAACGCCAGTTGTAAGGGATTTTATATAGATATAGCGTGCACCAGGACTCTCAAGCGCACATGCTCCCTTATGTCGCTGGGCTCTATTACCATGCTAGCCCACGCTGATACCACTGCTGGAGACTTTGTAGTTCCAACTATTTCCAGGCAGTTGCCTCCGTACTCTACCCTGCTTCTGCAGTGAGCCTCGAAATCGTCCGCGTTCCGCAGTACCTTTATGCCCTTAAACTCTAGTGTCGATATGACGTACCTGATAAGCGAGCCCCGGAAGCCTAGCAAATTCCCCGCTTCGCCAGGGGTGATCAAACATCCATCTACCCTCGCTACGGGGGACCTCATATCCGAATGATATATCATGACGATGGAAGCGTGTGGAGCTATGTTAAAGCTCCCCGAGATAGCTGCGTTCATCCTGCGCATAGTAGGCAAGTTCACGCTGCACTCGGTAAACTGGAATACCCAATCTGATCTCTTTATCGTAAAGCACCTCTCGAACTGCTCTTCGGTCATGAAATCCACGTGCTCTTCGTTCCATACACGGCTCTGCTCCTTCAGCCACCTCTTCAACGGCGGCGACGGAAGCACATAGACGCCCCTGTTGGCCCTGCGGGGCTCTTCCGACTCTACGGGCGTACCAGACCTACTAGACCGCGGCGAAACGGGTGTCGTCCTCTGGTAGCACGTGGGCACCCCGTCGGGTACCAAGCGCGCACCTATGCACTCCCCGGTACACCAGACCTCGGAGCCCTCGCCGGTTTCATATGGGTCCTCCATTGTGTTGACTTTATATATGTACACGCGCGCAACATCGTTGCCCCCAGCACCGTACACGCCAGCATGGACCTACCTAGAGGCTTACTCGGCCTTACCAACGGCCTGGAGTTCAGCCGTAACGCTGTACTCAATAGATATGCCACGCTGCGCAGGTTGTGTGTCAGGTACAGAGACGCGGGTGGCAAGGGGTGGATAGGCAACGGGACCGTGCCGGAGCTCGACGGATCGGTGGAAGAGGGGCAAATGTGCAGGATGCGGACGTTCGATAACATAGTAGGACACCCGGTGAAAGGGAGAATGGTAGCATACCCATATGAAGATTTTTCAGGCGCTTCCACTATGTTGTCCGCGCTGCTCTCCATGCTGTCGAGCGCGATGGACTCGAGGATGCTCTGGTGCCCACCGCTGGCCACCGAGTACGTTAAGATGGACGGTGAGTGGGTATACGATGGTAAGGTAGTCCCGGAGATAGGGCGTAGCATTCTGGAGGCCATGGAGGAGCTCGGCATTGCCCCGATATCGGGGTACTCGTGCCACGCCTTCTACGAAGCGCAGCGGATACAAGAGCATTCCCCGCTAAGGGAGCTCTTCACGTACGACAGCCAAGTCACACCGGTAACAGGCCTGCTTGGTACCTTCCACAACAACACCGCCGTGGACGTAGTCGTAGACGAGGACCCTGACGTACCTGACTTTCACGAGCGCCGCTTCAAGGACGAGTACCTGGGTATCCTCTGTACAGGTCACACCGCACACTCACAAGACGCGGGTGTGGCTAGGAGGGTGACCGTAGGGATAGACGTCCGCCTGCTCTGCCGCAGCACTCTCGCTGCACTGAAGTCGCTTATAGGTGGGCTGGAAGACGACGAGGACGGGACATGGACGCTATTTTGCATGGGATACTCATGCCCGCTGGGCGCTGGCGCAGCTAGGGAGATATGGGCAAGAAGCGAGGCTGCGCGCCGCGTCGATATGCCTCTGGTAAGCGTATACTTCGCAGAGCACAAGGAGCTCATAGTTCTGAGCATATCTAGCGGCACCCTTGTGAAACGCCTGGAGGGAAGAGGGCACTACGACTCGTGCGAGCTACACGCTGATGTGTGGCCACGGGACTCGCCTCCGCCTGCCATAGACGAGGAAGAGGAGATGAAGCTCATGGACTGCATGTCTGCATTTTTTCACACGATACCTTACGTAGACAGCGACAGGCCTCCGCGTCCTCTTATGGCTTCGGTGCAAACGCAGCAGGCGGTATGTACACCGTGGTCACCAGGCACAGCTGCTGTGGCACCGTGCTACATCAGCAGGCCCCTTATTCGCACGCCACTGATATCGGAAGTGCTGGATGCCTCTGAGGACAATGAGCACGGTATAGCTGACGAGATGCCAGGCTTCGACGTATGTATATGCTTCGCCAACCTTGCGGAGAACTACGAAGATGCTATGGTGGTATCGAAGAGGTTCGCAGAGCTTGGCGGGTTCTCCACTATGTCCGTGTGCCACTACCTCCTACCCCTGGGCGAATATGTGCCGCCGCCGGGCTTCCCCTTGTGCTCTAGAGTATCTCGGTGGTGGAAGTCAACGTGCCCTAGCCACTGCAAGCACGTGAGGCCCAAGGAAGGCGACGCGCCGAGGAGAACGGTGAGCGTGGATAGGAATCCTACAGGGACTGTACTATCCTCGCGCATAACAGCTGCAGGAGAGATCGCTGTTGACATTCTGAGCTTCTCTGTTATACAGGTAGGCGACAAGATCTCCTCAGGGCACGGGCAGAAGGGAGTGTCCAACATATTGCCCGCAGAGGATATGCCTTATGGAGTCACGGCGTCCGGTGAGACGATAAACTTTGATGTGGTAATGGCTATATCGTCGGTGATCAACAGGCAAACGAACGGGCAGGTATACGAAGCTACCGCAGGGGTGAAGGCAGCGCGAGGCGGTAAATGCGTGGTACACGACGGTAGTAAGCCTGACATCGAGGAAGAGGTCACCCTATACGACGGTACCACCGGTGAGCGGAGCATCGTCGTACTGGAGGGAAGGCGGGTGAGGGTGGCGAGCGCTACCTTCGGTTTCACTCGCATGCTCAACCAGACGCAGATGGTACGTGAGAGGCATCATGCTACCCACTTCGTCCCTGGACCGCATTCAGTTGCAGCGCCTACAGGGCGCTCCAGGGGAGGTCCCGTGAAGATAGGTGAGATGGAGGTGCAGGCCATGATATCCATAGGCCTCGTTAGCTGCGCAAGAGAGCTAATGGCAAGGGGCAACATGGTTACTTGCGACGTCTGCACTTCGTGCAAGAGGTTGTGCGTGCTCTGTGAGTGCGATGGAGAGAGCGAGGGAGTCAGTGTGATGATGCCCTATGGGACGGTGGTATTTGATGTGACCACTGCTGCTACGGAGGGACACGCGCTGGAGTACGAGTTGGCCCCGGGGAGTTAGCGTGCACCCAGCAAGCTGGTTAAAACACGGTTCAACGATGGAAGCGCCCGTGGTTCCGGAGTACCTTTACGAAGCTGGCGTTGTGTCTGTAGAGAGAATAGGGCACAGCAGCGTGAGGAGCTCGTGGAGGCTGGACATAGCCAGCGGTGCGTCGAAGGTCCTAAGGAACTCGATAGTAGATAGATCCGATGTGACTGTGCACAGGGACAGGGTTGTATCTACGCTAGAGCTCGGGTGTTACGGGCCGCCGGGGTACGAGTACTCCGAAATGCAGAGCCAGGGAGGGACGGTCATCCTCGTGGAGGTCCGGGAGTACGCAGCCGGTGCCACCCTCGAGGAGTTTATGCAGTTTGCTAGCGAGAGCGAGATGGACGATATCTGCGGGCGGCTGGAGGAGATGATATCAGCCCATGGGTCTGTAGTGTCGCCTGTTTACGGCGCGCTGGGCAGCGGTATTACCGCTAACAAGTGCGTAGAATATATGCGCCAGGCCAAGCGCTCACATGCATGTACTCGCGGGAGGCAGTGCTATCTGCGCAGGGCGCGGTCACCGCGCGAGTGTGGGCAGGCTCGGTTGTGCCATAACTCTCTTACACCCGACCACATAATAATACACAGCGGGAGAATAGTTTCCGTGATAGGGTGGTCCCGCTGCAGCTTCGGACCTATGCAGATGCAGGCTGCTTCCTACGCCTATATGATAGACGCCGCCGCGACCCAGGGCAGCGTGCCAGGTTGCCTGCGGGAGATCATGCTGATAATACTTGACGCGTACTCGGGCAAAGGGGACAAGGCTACGCGGTTCTGTATGCTGATGCACGCCTGCAGGGTAGCAAGTACGGAGCCGGAGAGGACCTCGCTACCGCTGGCCATGGCTGCCTTCGAAGCTCAGGAGTAAGTGCGGACCTCCAGCGAGCGCTGTAGCCAGGACCATGGTACGTACGTGCGGTAGCAATGTGCTGGTATCAAGTGACAAAGTGCAAGACTTGCGGTGTTAGTAGGGGAGAGTCCCCACCCTTCATCTCCCCCTGCGACTACTTCCCTGGAGGATCTTCCCTCTGCGTAAGCTCCGAGGGTCTGGCGGACTGGGAGATAGAGAACATGCATGTAGTGCTTCCTATGCTCCCCAACGGGAAGGGTGGATGGGTCGTCGACCTCGACAGGCTCATGCGGCCTCGAAACCCGAACACCTGGCAGTGCAAAGCATGTAACGCCGCCGATGTAATGATGATCATCTCTGGAGCTAGTATGTAGCTAGGCGCTTTGCATATCACTCTTAAAACCCGCCGCTTCGCAGGGTACGGTGCCTCAGCACAGCTGACCCCAGGACCTATGTGAATACTGTACATATTTAGGACTCGCGCTACTACAAACATGCCTCTGATCATCGACGACGTTAGGGAGGACAGCATCGAGAGGGAGCTCCCTCGGGCGGTCAGGTTTGCCCGGGGGCCTTCGGCCGAAACCCGGCCTACGTATAACGGCTTCACTCCTGCTCTTCAGCGCGTTGCTCTTATGCCGTCTTCCGGCAGCTTCATGCCTGTAGATGGCTCTTGCGACCGCCTCAGCCTGTGGTCCCACTACGTCAAGGACATAGACAGGGCTGCCGTGGTCCTGTGGGGAAGGGGCTACGACTTCGTGCTCACGGGCAGGCGCATGCTCAGCACTCCCGCGCTGGAGAGGGGCGATGTGCTCGTGCTGCTCCTGGTGGTAACCAAGGACGGCATACCTGTAGACCCTTTCCAGGACTCGCTCATCCTTAGCGTTATGCATAAGCCTGGTGACTATGAGCGCGAAAGCGATGAAATGCTCGCGAGGCAGGATAGATGGTCCTACGAAGCCCGTAGCGGTCCCGCGGCACTGTACGTATACGCGCCCGTGGCTGCTAGCATCGCTGTGGAGATACCTCTCGCCGACAGTGATCTGTGGGATGAACTGTTCCCTGAGTCGCATGTAGACGTAGCCCCTGCCATGAGCATGGATCCTCGGTACCCGCAAGCCTCGTCCCTGAGCCTGCTTCAGAAGGCATACAGGAGCGCGAGCGGTCGCCTCAACTTCCGCGCCGGTGACGCTGCATACGTGCTACGATGACACTGTAAGCCCTACACTGTGTCACCTTTTAAAAGACGCATGCGCCGGACGAGGGGAAGCGCGCTACATACTGTGTCCGGGATACGGTGACTCCCTCTAGGCCTTCGGGGTCCAGAACTCCAGAGCGGTAGACAGCAGCGCTGCCCGAGGGACGCAGCAAGAAGCTCCAACCACCGATCGTACTGTGCTATCGCAACATGGAGACAAGACTCGAGTACATTATCCCCCAGGACGCGCAGCGGGCCGCTGCTTCGCTCTTTGGCTTCTACTTCAGGGACCCTGCCGAGGCACGCCGTCTGACGGAGGACGGCTACAGGTTCGCCATTGTAGGCAGGGATATACTTGACATAGGCGATGGCATGAGCACTGGTGATATCTCTCTTCTTCTCATTGTGATGAAGGACAACGTGCCCGTGGACCCCCTCGCGAGCTCCGCCGGTATCCGTGGTATCGTTACAGCATCCAACGGGTATGATGCGTGCTCCTCGTCGTTGTGCGTGAGGACTGTGGCGTGGTCACGTGGCAGCTATAGAGGCAATGCCTACCTCCACGTGTACTGCCCACGAACATCGAAGGGCATAGTCTTTGCTACTGGTAAGGACGCCATGGGGCAGCTTATGCGCGGCGAAGGGGAAATAGCCGCCGGTGTAGTAGAACTGGATGCTCGGTACATGCACAACGCGCACATGCGGATCTTACAGCGTGTCGACCTGCGCGTCGGCGGTGATCTAGATGTCAACGTAGACGGTGTCTTTTACTCTGTCTAGCAGCCGCTACGGCACCCTCGCGGATCGTTCTTTGTATTGTCACAACGGCTTGATTAGCGCGCACCATCCTACTTTAAAAGTTGCGCGGGCAACGGGGCGTTGCCTGCGGGACCGTGAAGATGGGTAACTCTGAATCTCGCATCGGCGCTCCAGAAATTCGTAAATGTATCACCTCTATCGAGGACGAGCTCCTTGTGGGTGAATACGACTGTGGCGTCACGCCTGAAAGTGTTATCATGTGCCTGAGGACCATGCTCATGGCGGTGGAGCATGAGGGCGGTAACGTTGTAGTGCCGAAAGCCGTGGGCGTCCACTACGAGAGAGACGTTGTAGTATCGTGTTTCCCGCGCACCCGTAGCAGGTACAGCGCATCCGCAGCGAGCTCTGGGACGGGTGCCGCGAGGTCAAGGAGGATATCGGCGTCAGGCTCAATGGTGTCCGAGGCTGTGGAAACTCCTATCCACCAGAGGCTAGGACTGACAGCTTCCGAGGCCAGGAAGATAAGAATGGCGAAGAGAGCCGAGTCCAGGCGCAGGGGAACATCAGGCAGGCATATGGACAGCGATAGCGGTGTTGAGCCGCCCTTAGCTAGGAGGAGAGATACGTCTACCGCCCGGAGGTCCGATGCAGGTAGCAACGTTAAAGCCGACGACACTCCGGGTTACTACACAGCAACGGGCGACGACTACATAACAGGCGCCACGCTGGACCAAGTCGCTGCTCTCAACATACATAAGCTGCCGCCAGAAGCACAGCGCAACGACCCGGCGGTTTTTAGGGGACCGCCCGCGCAGCGTACTGTGAGAGACCGCGCAAGGTTCCTGGAGAAGGGCAGCTAAATACTCGTAACGACGTATATCTTTGAACATATGGCGCTGGCGTCTGGGTCTGCTTCTGCTTCGGGTAGCTTCTTTAGGGATGATGCTTTAAAAACCCTAGAGACACCGCTGAAGTCACGGGTGTTCAGCGCTGGTTCGACGTATGTGACATCACCGCCCCATTTGACACTCGCTACGTTGCCGCCGGTCTTCACCATGGTAACGCCTGAAACATCCAGGAGGTACTCCCCTACACGTACGCCGTCGTACAGATAGCAGCATCCTACAAACGGCAGCCCGTAGTCGACGCACAGCTCGAAGGCAGGGATGCAGAATTGAGCGCTGAAAGTAGCCGTGGCGCATCTCACGCGCGGTCTCAGGTGTTTCATCAGCTCGTCGCACTTCAGGACGTCCAGTGCCGCCATCCGCGCTACAGCGAACTTCTGCGAGCCTTTGTGAAGTGACTGTATCACAGGTATCAGCGTCATTGGGTCGGTGTGCACCTTTCTCGCTCCTGCGCGGCGCGCGAGCTTCTCGCACTTCCCTTCATCCGGCTCCACTAGTATGTAAGCCATATCGCTCCGGGACTTGAAGTTGTCTATAGACTGACCATCGCCTGACCCTAGGTCTAGTATGATGTTACCGCTGCGCTTGGTGCTCCACGCGGACTCCAGTAACTTGCAGGTGAGCTCTTGGCACCACGTAACAGCTACTCTTCGCTGAATATCACCTGGATTGTCTACTCCCCGGAGAGCACACGTTATTATGTCCCTGCACGCGGCGGTACCGTTGGCCTGCGTCTTATCCGACCGCCGGAATATCTCTCTCACCCTGATGCGCCTTCCGCCCGTGCCTGCAGAGAACCTTACCTCGAGTATATCTCCATCTGCGAACCGGGACACATCCGACGGCTTCAATATAGCGTCCCCGTCGGCCGTTAGCAGTGTGCCGTCCTTCAGCTGCAGTTCCATGGACCGTATCTCCTTTACCTTTATGGCTTCTGTGCTCTTTACACTTACACCTATCACGCCGTCGTACGGATTGCCTTCCGCTGCGGCGTAGTCGACAGCCGCGCCAACGTCGGAGAAGTACCGTCGCATGTACACAGGGATGTCGGGGATCGCTGCCCTGGCCTCGGACCATGAGTCGGCTACCCACTTCATGTCTCTGGATACAGGGGCGACAGTGCCGTGTATGTCCACCAATACGTCTATCAGAGCGGCGGCGCCGTTTGCTACGAATTCTACATCCAGCACCAGCGGTATGTCTCTTCTGCCGGCACTACCCTCGCACATCCACCATCCGGATATGGACCTTTTACCCAAGCGCGAAACGTAGTAACAAAGCCTACCGTAGACCAGTATCCACATGCGCTGCCCGTCCACCTTGGAAGTGTATACGTAGGTGGGCGCCGTCGGAGCGGGTGCGTCCCATGCCCTTGGCGAGAGGTTAGAGAGCTGGCCTATCGTGGAAGGGTTCAGTAGGTCATAGAGCGACTGTGGATAGTATCCCATGACGTGCAGCGACCTGACTGCCTCCCAGTAGTCATCCTGTAGGTCGGCGACTTCGCAGCAGAGCTGGATCCGGCTCCCCCGCGGCGTCTTGAGAAAGAAAGCGTTCCTACCGCATATGGGGCTTGTACGCATGTAGCTCCCCGTGACATACATTGTGCCCACTACGTCGCGCCCATCCTCAATATACTCGTCCAGGGCCTCTACCTCACCCCAGGGAGACGGAGCCAGGGCATTATACCTGGTCACACACCTGCGCACGCTGCCCGCGTACGGTGACGTGCACATTACCTCCGCGGAGTGTGGTAGCTTGTATGTGGACCCAGCAGACCCCCTAGCGCCTATGATGTTCACCCTGACGCACTCTATAGGGGAGTACTCTCCCTCCTGCCCTGCGTCTGTGTACACTGGCACCTTCAGCACGTACCTTGTGGATGCATATCGCGCACGCAGTACCTGGGACGAAGCGCTGGTCCGTCGCCTTCTCGGTGAGCTCCAGACTGAAGACAGCACAGACGGCGAGCTCTCGAAATCGAGCTTGGAGCTGTCTAAGGGGCAATTAAAGCACCGGTATATCGTTCTCTGTGCCTCGTCTGCCGCTCTGGCCTGGTATTGTATCTCTTTCAAGGCCTCGCCGCAATTCTCGCATACAGCAGCGTTCGCCATGTTTCCCTGCGTCCTATGTGTAGGACGTGCAACGGGCGTTGCGCCGCTTACCGCGCTGCAAACGATGGAGCAAAAGGAGCACCCCGTGCCCAAGGTGTCGGTAAAGAGGTTCACCTATGTAGGCGCCCCTGCGGTGCCCGAGTATGTAGTCAAATCTGTTTCCATCACACCGTTGCGCCGGGTAAAGGTTACCAGAGTGCGGACGCTCGAGGAGTATGAGGCCGGATGCCGCGCTCACGACGATTGCTTCGGGAACATGTGTAGGGCCCCTGGCGGCATAGTGCTGGTGCCGCAAAGCCTGGCGTCCTCCAAGGGTGATACGTCCAACGAGTATCTCAAGGCAGCGAAGCTAGCCTTCGCGGGCGATGGCAATGGATATAGGGAAGCGCTAAGGTCTATGAACCTCAAGAAAACCGGACACATGCGCAAGGACATATTAGGTACCACTGTGTCAGGGAGCGCGCGGCTTATAATAGTCCCGCAGGTACAGTACCCCGAGGGCACGGTGACCCTTCCGAGGAACATTGCTAGACTTATGAGAATACCAATACGGGCGCGGGACCCCGCGACAGGGAAGCTTACGGACACTGTAGGTGAAAGATGCGTAGAGGACGGCGACTGGGCTATACTCGTACGACCGCCCTCTCTCACGTACTTCAGCACAGAGCCCATGAGGATACGCCTGTGGGACCTGCCCACGCTGGGCATATCCCCCGGAGAGGTGGGATTCTGGCATGGGGACTTTGACGGCGACGAAATGCACCTCTATCCTGTCTACGATGAGGATTCTATCGACGAGTGTGAGAGGTGGCAGAGGGAAGGTCACAAGCCCTTCGAGAAAGAGGCTGGAAAGCTCGAGTCCATGGGGTACAAAGGAGGTAACAGGACCAACGCTTTCTCGTTTATGTCCATGACCAATGTGACCATGTCTCACATAAGGGACGGAGGCGATATGCCAGAGTTCTCTGCCGGTGCACGCATGAAGAAGGAACACTACAGGGCCACCGGCGAGCGCTTCAAGACTGACATAGAACGGAATTACGTGCGAGAGTCTATACGCGGCATGTCTGACGTGGCTAGGCAGCAGCTCACGCAGGGAAGGATAGGGTACATGTCGCGTATAGCTAAGGTAGTAGCCATGTGCTTCTCCAGGCGCGATGGGGATATAGTAGTGCAGACTTCCAAGGGGATAATCGTGCTTCAGGAGGACGCCGGAGACTCGTACGGATGCCCCGCTTTACGTGGCATATCGGCTATATGCAGCGTCGCACAGCAAGCGGCTCTGGACTCTCACAGAGCAGGCGGCGAGAGCATGGCCTCCTACGACATGATATCTAACATGCTAACGGGTGGCGATGACACTGTCATCGTGGCAGAGCTAGAATGCCACCTCCTCGGGCTGGCAAGATGGAAAGCCAGGAAAGGCGAGCACTTCGTAGCTATAGTGGAAAGGGAGCACGTAGAGGCGCTCGGAGTTGAAGGTGTCGTAGGCTCATACTCCCCGTGGGTACTCTCGGAGGTAGACGACCCTATGAGCGTGTGCGCCACAGGGCTGAGACTGGTGTGCAACTACTTCTCCATACCTATGTCGCACGACGAGATGCTTGACGTTTGCTACGTACTGACTTTCAGGTGCGGTGACTCAGTGCACCCTATAACGTGTGCAGAGGGACTGCGATGTAGGGGCGTGGGATGGGTGGACCATCTCATGGCAACGAGTTATTTTAACATAGGGGAAATAGTCGGAAGCGGGGCTAGCCCCGAGACCCCGGTAACGGGCACGTGTGCAATGTTCACAGGTAACTTCGGCAGTCTCAATGGATAGGATAGCCTAGGGACTCGAAGACTGGGCACGACCACATTATATCGTACACCGTGCCGAGGCCGGCTGCCGACGTGTACCTTGTGACCTCCTTCGATACACGAGCGGCTATCTCGGCCTTACCGTAATCGACTATCTTAGCCGGTGAGGCGTCCTCTACCTTTATGTCTATCTTGTCACCGTTAAAATCTACGTAGCGGTAGCAGCTGCCGCCCTCTGCCCTCACGACCTTGGACACGTCAGTAAGCGTAAGGCTGCTGAGGCTGCACGAATCCAGGGCCGTAGCGCACATCAGCGCTATGGCTGACTTGGTGGCATGGCTGTTCCCGCCGTGGAGGATCATGTCTACGGTACACTTGCTTACCTTTCTGCATATACCCAGCGCGTCCTTCCTCGCCACTGATATACCCTTGTACCGCACGTCGCCGGCGCTCGACATGTACGCGTAGTTCTTCTTCTCTAGTAGCAGCATACGCTTGTGAAGTCCCTCTAGACACATGTCCATATCCTTGAACGGAGTGAAGCCTAGCACTCCCTTCAGAACTGCGAGCGCAGCGTTGCAGTGATCCCTCAGGCTTCCATGGTACTTCCGGGCTGTGACCGCTGTACTCGACAGGAAGCACGAATCCGTGTCACCGTACAGGACTCTCAGTCCACACTTTTCGAACACGCATATGGACAACGCTAGGCACCACCTACCGAACGCCGTGGTGGCGGCAGAGCACGAAGGTGAGTAGAGTGCCGACATCTCGTAGCCAAAGGACCCGTAGATGCTGTTGGCTCCCACCTTGAGCGCCATGGCGCGTGTCGGGCGTGTAGCCTTATGCTTCTTCCTTTCCTCTACGAGCTTCCGCAGCGTCTCGG
>MBFL02000617.1:0-11478 GCA_001696595.2 Aspergillus hancockii
CCCAAACGAGTTTCTAGGCAACCACGTCCCCTTCCATGTCTAGGTCCGCTGTCGGGCTGTGAAGATGCCGCACGCTTTCGCTTCCTGGGGGTATGGCTTCCAATACTCACAGATTACGAATTTTGAGTCTCAAGGCTACTAAAGCTCTGCAATGTTGACAGAAAGAATTTGGTATATGCCGCGGCGGTAGTAGTTGCAGAACCCTGCTATGTTTTAATTTTATTTAAGTCAAAGTAGTCGCAGATGCCCCGGATCACCAGGCATGGCAGGACGTTTGTGATTCCTGCTGCTTGCATTTCAACACACAATACTTTGTGGTCTTGGCAAAGTTTATCCCTTACTTGAGCATTTCGCATGAGACTATTTCCAAAGGCAACAAGGCCGTAGTGGACAACTGGATCCTGGGTTTCTCTGGGTATTCGGGAGCGCTTAGGACCCTCGCATTGGTTGCATGTCTCTGAATGTTCATCGAAATGCTCGAAGGTAGACTCAAATAGAATATCCTTATCTTGGCCTGGATGGTTGAATCCCTTGCCCAATATTTTCACCTCGTGGTTTATGTATTGCTTCATTTTAGAGCAGATCTGGTGGCGAGCAGACAAGAGCATGGCAAAATGGGTCAAGAGCCATATCGGTGGGCCTTACAGAACGCCTGTGTGGATAATTGGCCCTTCTCAAGAACTTTTCCAAAGTCATATTGGAGGACACCCTAGTATCTAGCCTTAGGTTTTCTCACCGACAACATCTCCCAACCGAAGTTTATCATCTCGGGGCGGCACGCCGCCAGCAAGACCTACCAGAAGGCAAAGCTCGACTTTAAAATTAGTTTTCATTTGCGAAGCCACATGGGTTGCAGAGTTCGTTCCATACAGATCATACGGAAGGGATGCTGCAACGACGTTATGAACTGCAATCCGCCCCATGGAGTAGCTATATCACCCCCGGTGCTGAAAGAATAAAAGAATAAAGGTTTTTCTTGGCGGTCTTGCATGCGATAGTAAAGCCTTTCAGGGCATGGTACGATACTGAACGAATGTATGTCTGGGTAAGCTGTAACTGGAAGATGCGCGCTTCGCACGCTGTGAGCCCTGAAACCAGGGAATAACCAAAATAGATTACTATGTGATTTCAACTGAGTGATTTGAGGAGGTGTTGGTCTGGCAATTACACAAAACAGACCTTTTAGCATGAAGGTTAGCGTTGGTTGACTCGAGGTGTGAAAATGTACCCTTGACAACTAGACGTGAGGTGTTTACGCTCGGAGACCAAGTGACAATATGGGACTTTATGACTTTCTTTATATTAAGGATGCTTTTAGTCTTATTCTTTCAGCTCTCTCGGTATAGAGTTAGATAAGTTCCAGTATATTTCACCTAAGTGTGGATCACGGTTTTGGTTGTATAGCCATGACTCTAGAGACCAAATAAGTATTCTATATTGACAAGCCATCAGAGTATTTAATTTACACTTCGATAATCTGTAGTCAGATGATATCTCCATTGCCTGTAATCAGCCAGTTGATCGAACAAATATTTAACAAGAGATCCTCTATTAATTAACGGCGAAATATGATACAGCAAGGTCTCTAGAAAGCTTGTTAGAAGAAATAGATAACCATTAACTGGCGGTGTGGGGAAGACTATCGTTGAGCAACTACAGCTCAGCGGAAAGCACCAGACTTCAATCTTAGATCGGACGGTAGGTGCCCGTAAATCACGTGGCGAAGCTCAGCCCCAAGACATATCCATTTGTTCCGAGTCCATCTACCGAGGATTGATTCGCAAGCTCCCTCAGCACCGTCACCAGATGCAGTGTATCCCCCGTGAATTTGTCGCTGTAATTGACCGAAAGTGTGTCAAGAGCCATAGATTTTGAGTCTCTCCTATAACTCCATAAGTCGGTCAGCTGATACTTGACGAGAGTGACCCTAAGACTGATCAGGGAATTGGATTCTGGATCTCTAGCGCACAGGCTTTGAAGAAATCCAGTTTGGAATACTCCCGGTTTGCCACTGGCTTCTTTATGGCCTACTGGGGCATGCCTCATATACCGTCTAACCTAAAACCTCATACCTGGGGCATTGAAGTGGCTAATAAACGTACCGTCGTCACTGGTACTGGCAACGACCTCTTCAGCATCACCTACAGTGTTGATCTTGCTAAATTTATGGTTCGCTTCCTTGATACAAACAATTGGCCTAAATTCAGCGTCGTCTGCGGCTCGGATGTCACTTTTAATGAGCTCATCAACACTGCTGAGAAGGTTCGAGGTGAGTTAGATGCTTGGCCACTTGGCAAAGCACTCGCTAACATGCTGCAGCCTCCAGGTTCCGGGTAGTTTATGATAACGAAGCAAAGTTCCAAAAGAACGAGGCTACGCTCTTATTGCCGGACGGTATCCCGGTCGTCCCTGAGAAGGTAGCAAAGACAATGGTGGCTGCAAATGGTCTCATGATCATCAGCGGGCTGTGCCGCTTGCCTACAGAGAACCGCCTCGATGGGGAGCTCCCAGATATTCATGCAACGACGGTGGAGGAGCTCCTGACCAAGGCGTGGCTGGGAAAATAGAAGTTCTAGCGATAGCATTGCCAGTTACCGCACCGAATGGCAGCTGGTTATACCGTCAAGGGGTTTCGATTTCTATAATTCTTTTGCTATTCCCTGCGGTTAGTGCAACGATAAACTGAGAAGTACCCGCACGGGTTCATTGTTTCAGATTTGGAGCACCTGAGGACATGATCACAGCGAATAACCCAGCACTTCAAGAAATACTATTACAGGAATACTGAATTTTAATCAAGTACCGTCGATTACTATGAAACGCCCGATTCTGGCCAACACGCACTTTTTGATACCGTTCCACCCGAAATCTCATTCCCAGATTGAAAACATTCTCCCCGTTTTTCAAACCCTAACTCCGGAATCATTATTATACTTGCTAATACTCAAACCGCATAAACATTGGTGCTTAGACTAGACCTCTAGCCATAATTAGAACGGCGCGAAATTTAGCTCCTGTAATTTAGGGTTTGGAAATCAACCTGATTGTACTTCCCATGAAATGAGATTTCGGGTGAGTCTGTATGCTAAAAGCGGAAAGCTGATGCTCCACGGCCATCTGCCATGGAACAGCAAGGGGGGTATCCTTGGCTGCTAGTTTGTACGAGATCTCCAGTACTGTAAAGCTCCACGACTTTCCATGGAGATCTTGTCATTATGCACGGGTAATTAATCTATGCAAGATTTATGCTAAACTACTTATCCTCCGGATTGGCCGGAATTGAGGCTCTTTATTGTAGAGACCAGACTCCATGTATTCGCTCCACGACAGAGCACCTGCCGCCAATGATTCAGGATGGAGGAGGTTCTTACTTCTGTTAATCTGCCGCCTCTAAACGTAGATCATTGCAGTAAATGCTTGGGGTAGTTGTATTCAGAAATTTGTACGTACGGAGCTTATTGATGTAGTAAAATAAACATATATATGGATTTGTGAGTGAGTGAAACCGCGATATAATACTTTGTAAACTTCATGTTTTGTGCAACAGGACATTTACAGCTGCCCTGAGTTAAAAGGCGCTGGATCAACTAAATTTCACAACACGACTCTACCTAAATCGCAGTCGAGAGTGGCAATGCTAAATAACCATTCCCTCCGCGATAGATTAACCTCACCACTTAAAGAGCAGCCTTCTCGAGATTTCCCTGGAAAGTCGAGTCCTTGAATGGAACCGTAGCCTTCCCAAAGTCTGCGCTCTCGAGCCCCTGCCTGGCAGCCTGGGGCAAAGATTCCCACGCAATGAGGCTGAGATCCCGACCAGGAGTGTTAGTGAACTGCAACTCGTGATTGGTCGGGAAGCTGGTGAAGTATTCGACCTTGGGCCGGTCGCCCTCGCGTGGGGGGTTGTTCGTCTTCTTGTAGCTGCCGTGACCGGATGCCGCGCCGCCCAGCAACTTGGGGTTGGCGTTAGCTGGGTTGTCGACCCAGATCACGACGTTCTCCCAGTCGTGACGGTGAGCGCCTGTGGACACGCCGGAGCTGGGCATGTCCTTGGGCATGTACCAGGCGTACATGATGCCGTAGCGGCCGCCGTGCCAGCCGCCACGGACGTAGGTCTGTCCTTTGCCTTGGTCGCGGCAGCCGCCAGTGGCACTGCCGGTGTCTTGGAGGCCACCGCTGCAAAACTCATGTTAGTGGCATTCCTGAGGCTGATAAATTCGGAAGTGGTGTTAAAAACTAACCTGGTATCACCGTTGGCAGCAACGGCAGGGTAGGACTGGCAGCCATGCGCAATGTGCAGGAAGGGCTCAAACCTCTTGTAGCTGTTTCCAGTGGCGGAGTTTGGGACGGTCTCAGGGAAAGGGTTGATGGAGTCGTGGTTCACGACCCTGCGCTTTTCCACCGGTGTTCCCTGCACTGCGACGGCAGCGGCGAGGATGGCAAGAATGTTCTTAGCAAGCATCTTGAGGTAAGGTTGGGAATGGAGCTTGGTTCCTTTGGTGCGGCGAGGATTCTGTTGCCTGTGTTGATGACCTCTTTCAGCAGGAAGCATCATCACCTTATATACCTTTGATCTGACCTGATCTCAAAGTAATCTCCTTGCTCCGCCATCATCGCCAACGTTGCCAAGATTCATCATGCAAGAGAACGGAACTCAGATCTCTGGCTCGGGCTTGTTGCGGGTGTTGATACTTCCGAATGCCGGTACCATGCAAAAGTCCGGCATGCATGATCATCTACCAGCAGATCCTTCGGTTGAGGGGTTGAAGAATTCTCCATCAGCCCTAGTGTCAATTGACCTTGTTAGCAGAGCGCTAAGGAACTTTGTCAACACGCTGAGATATTAAAGCCCGAAACCTTTCCAACCAAGATCCACC
The DNA here is from genome assembly GCA_001696595.2 of Aspergillus hancockii. Classification (NCBI taxonomy): domain Eukaryota; kingdom Fungi; phylum Ascomycota; class Eurotiomycetes; order Eurotiales; family Aspergillaceae; genus Aspergillus; species Aspergillus hancockii. The sequence goes on from MBFL02000617.1 coordinate 4,878, forward strand.
AATGAGCCACCGTTCTGGTATCCTGATGCAGGCAGCTGCCCATTGTAGTCTGTGTACTTCCAATCTTGGAATATACAGGGCGCAAGTTGGAACCGTTCGACAGTATGTCCCTCTATTTAGGGACCGCCGATCATTATCGGAAGCGGAAGATGCGGAAGTCTATTCTCCCCGGTTTATCTGATCGCTGCCTCCACTGTAGCGTGGCGGGTCCAATAAATGAAGCATAAGGCCACGTTTATCCGAAGAACGTTACATGGTGGACCTCCGAGACATATCCCATCGCACGTTTCTGCAAGGCTGCACGAGGCCGCTGGAATCCTTTGCATGGGCTGTATGTATGAGATCCTGTAAGCATGTATAAGCCTGCACCCTGGCAATTTGTAATATGCCAGTTTCTTTGACTCAATTTTGAGGTGCAGGAACGATACCCACGCGAGGTTTCAATCTTGAAACCCTATCATCAATGAACCCTGGCCCACACACCCAACCGAGATATGCAGGTACGGTGCATAATCTACCCTACCAAGGGTGAGTTGACCTGATACTCCCACTTTCATTGGATTCCCATTGAACTAGGTCGAAACGTTGTAGCATATCTGCCTCGTTAGGCACCTGTTTTCGAGGTGGTGCATCTTCGGTGAAATGTCGGCTAAATGAATGATCCGATTACTCTGCCTTGAATCCCTCGATCCACTGTCCAATCCTTCGGCTTCGGCGTGATCGCTAGATTTATGCGCTGTCTGACTTCCTATGCTATGATTGGCGCGGAGTTCATGAGGAATACATTGCTATTGGGGAGTCAACAAACCTCCGAATCAGTGATTGCTGCAGGTAGTTCACGGTGGATTAGACGACCAGGTCCTCACCGGGATGGGTTTCCGGGAAACCCCGTCGGATACAACCGGGATATTTGCTGTGATGAGACTCCTATGATCTATCCATTTGATTTTGCGTTCGTTTCAACTGGGTTGACTCTAAGACTCTTGGGCGATGGTGCTATTATAGTATACCCACTTCGCTGTCAATGAGATAAAAATGGAGTGTCACTGCTGCCTAGGTCGACTGCTCGATTCGACATGTCTATCTGGTCGGACTTGTAACATACTTAAACAAGTCAATGTTCCAGTACCTTTCGCTACGGTATTTAATGAGAGACAGATCTGAAGACTGAGCACGGCAAGTTCTTTTTTCCGGGTTATAGCCTTCCCATATCCAGCCAAGAGCAAACAATGAGATCAACTCGGTCCTAATGGTGATCGGATCACGGCTAACCCTACAACTCTCGGTAAACTCCTCTATGTACACGCTTGATGGATTTGCAACGCTATTGATTCACATAACATCGTTACATGCAAGGCTTTCATGTCCATGGCTCATCAGTGAAAACGGTGCCCGCAAGAAACTTCCAATCTGACGGATATGATTTCACAGCATTCAATTCCCAACGGCCCTTTTCCCAATTTATCCTGTCGGTACAAGTACTGCTATATCAGGTCGCCTCGGTGCTTTCTTCTTTCATCTCACCTTGCTCTTCAGTATCCTCCGATACAAATTTCGAAAACCAGAAGCGCGTGATCAAGCCACCGAGGTACGTCTGATCGATCCACTTGATAAGCCCGTAGAACAACCAACCCCATCCCCATATCGACACCCCCATAAGACTCGCGACCAACAGGACGGGACCGAGGATCAGCAGCGACAGAACACACCAAAGCAAGATCGCCACTGCCGCAAACAAAAAAACTCCGGCAAGAAAGACCAACAGCGGAACGCCGCAGCAGATGAGTTGACAGATGATAAAAGTAGTGCTCGCTGGTCGCTTAGCAGCTTCTTCGTATAACTTCGCCTGACGCGGCTCCGGTAAGATCCAGGAAAGAAGCCACATAAGGGTAGACTCAAAGCGGTTGAGCATGCTAGGAATCCAATTCCGTAGCCAATTCTGGATGGGCGCGAGGATGGGTCCGTTGTTGTTCTTCTCCTCCTTAGTTTTCGTCGCGGCGTTCTCATCGCCAGGAAACCCGCCGGGGAGAACGTCGTCTGTGACTGTCGAGGCTGTTTTGGTGGTTGCATTTGTGCCCTGCTGGACGGTGGACTTGACATTGCTCGGCGCCGATGATAACTTTGGCGGGCGGCTGGTCAGGCCGCTGGTGGCCGTGTTGAGAGACATGATTTCTGGGATAGGGTTGATGCGATGCGATGCGATGCGGCGCTACGTTAGCAGACGTAGAGGGAGAATAGGTATCCTAGTCTGTAAAGGGAATTGCAAAATAAATAAACAAGACGCCGTTGATGACATCTCGATATCAAAGATTGACGGGAATCCGGTTCTCGCGAGGTATGACGTAGTGGGCTCTTAGGGCAGGAAACGATCAGCTGCTCTTCGCCACCAAATAGATGGCATGACATACTTCCTCAAGATCTGTATGTGACCTGGTACTTAGGTAGTCACCCAAGTACAGAAGGTTTCCTCTTTTTTGCCTATCTTTACAGTGTGTTTCGGAAATATGTAGGTTGAGTCATCCGAATTTAGATCACTAAGCGAGCAGAATCTATATCTTCACTTATTTTCGAACTACAATGCGCAAACCCTGGTAACATAAATATCCATGTAGATATATATATTACTGCTACTCAAGGATTCTTTTGATAAATTAGGCATCCAAAGTATAATATATGACGAACCTTTCCCAAAAAGGGGGATATCCTGACAGTTCTGATATTTGTAGTTTATAGAGAGCCCTAAAAGTTACAGTAACGCGAATTTGGCAATAACAAATTAAGTAGTAGACTACTAGACCTAATTTTACGACAATTGTATATAGGAGATTGTCACTATAGAAAGCTTAAGCTAATTAGAAAATCCTCCACTTGAATTACCCTTTGAACCATTCTGAGAATCGCCAGCCAATCGCCTTCTGAATCGCATTCAAGATCACCAGGAGGGGCGTGTTGTTTCCGCAGAATAGCTGAGCAGACAGGTGGAAGATACTATACTCATCTCACAAGACCTGTTCACCATACATCATTTGTGTTGACAACTCATCCAGGAAGGGTAGCAATGGACAAACGCAGACGGGTTATCTCGGTAGATTGGCGCTAAGTAAGCGTAGGCGGATAAGAAGTCGTTTTTGACAACGCATCTGATATCCCGTCTCATAAGGGTAGAGCAAGTTTGTATTTGACCTAATGTACCACCAAAAGTATAGTGGTATTCTGGAAACACCGAAGGATCTCACCTGTGGCCCGTCCGAGCTTTGACAGCAAGGGTTGTCGCGCTCGGAATCGAAGGACGGCAGAGCCTGGGACCAACATGATCCACTTTTGCAGCGTAGTTTAGCTACGGCCACCCACAGTCCGCCAAGAAAGGATTTAAAAGTCTTCCTAATGACATAGAACGCATGGACTAGGATTACTGTGGGCTGACATTTCCTAACAGGGAATATGCTTGCACGGATAATAATAGGAGTTATGCTTTTTTTCTCTTTTACCCCCCCGCTTTCGGGGAGATGAACGTCCACCGGGCCCCAATTAGCATTTTGACAGCCATGCTTGTCTATTGGCGTTAGGATCTACCAAACTCTAAGAAAACGTTGGGGTCGCCGTTCGATCGTACGATTTCTATTGAATTGCTACTTTAAACCAGATAAGAGTCGACCTGACAGTACCAAGAAAGCCCTGCGATATAAGCGTGATATTCGTATATTCGCAAGGAAAGACTGCTCCGGTTCAAGAGGATTAGGCATTTATCTGGTACAACACCCACCGTCGCATACGCTAGCACCCCTCGCGTAAACCATAGTGTCATCTGCGACAGTAACACGTAGGTAGGCATTCCAGGGATGTAGCGGGTCATTTGCGAGACGCAAAGGAATGACATCCTACCTCGCACATGTGCTGTGCGTGTCCCCTCTTTTTGATAATAATAAATGCTATGGAGCAGGGATCAGGAGCAGATCACTGCGCGATGAGGGTGTAGCCGTTGCGCTAAAAGCGCGACACAGGATATCACTCACTGGCTTGATTGGTGTACGGAGTATTAACGGCACGTAATCTCCTTTCTTTGCTTTTTCCCCTTTTCCTAGATTAATCTTGGCCGTAGATGAGGTCGTACAAAACGTTCAGATGTGGATGTAGTTCTTGGGAACTCCCCATGAGCGGTGTAGAGGGCAATAATGAAAGGTTCGAATGTCTCCAACGCTAGCTAGCCAGCTAACCATTCCCAAGCTTTACCGTTCTATCTAAAGACTGTCATTAAGACCCTGATAAGATATTGAGCCTGGTTGCAGGCTGTGCCCCCAACCATTTCCCCCTTGCCAAGAGCACCGTGTTAATCTAGTGCCCTTAGTGGCGGACTGTAGCGGACTGTAGCTAGGTTCGCAAAGGTACCACCTAAGATTAACTATTTTTCGCTTGCCGGAAATTGGGAAGCTACACCTACTTCAATCACACCCTTAGCATGAAGTATTACGCCAATGACGAGTGCTTGGGAGGTAATTCTGGGTGAGTCAATATAAAAGAGAATTGCTCCTCACGCTACAATGTGGACTAAAATACAATTACAGGAGTAAGTTAGAGATGGTCCCTACTGTGCTTTCACCTCCTCGGAAACAGTCCTGGTAGGCGCGATCATGGAGGAGTATGACCACAGATAACAGAGCCATAGAACTTCAAGAAAAACAAATTGGAACGAGGAAAAAGATCAGTTCTACTGGTATCAGCTGTAACTAGCCAGACAGCTGTTTCGTCGACTCTCGCGGCGATTTAGTAACAGTGAATGTCCGAGTCTCCCGAATAATATGGGCCTGGCTTGACTGACTTTCCGCGTCGCAGTCAAATATGGGGCCTGTTGCACTGATCGTGGTTTGGTGAGTGTCCTTGACGCGGTTGATTGTAAAGAGGTCATGAAAGTGACTGCTGTGAACGGTTAACTTCTGGCGCAACGTAGATAGCTCATACTTCGCCCGTGATGGGGTGGAGGAGGTCGTCATCCCGTCAACGCGCATGCCTGACGAGCGGAGGCTATCCATGAAAGGCTTGAATTGTGGGGCGCATGAGGTTGCGATGCTGAAGCACTGAACTATCTGCATAGATACTAAGGCCGCCCAGGCATCGGAAGTCGCCTCTATAGGGCTGGTTGTTTTGGTCTGGTAGAAAAGCTGAACAATGATACCAGCAATTACACTCAATTGCTCAATCAGCCTATAGCGATGGAAGTGTGAGCGTTGAAATGCGTTACTCACGATACACGAATGCCAAATATGCTGGCCAACATGCACTTCTTCGTCCAACACGCCTGTATGCCAGTGGTTATCAAGAGTGCCTGTGTAATAATCCCTGCTTCGGACAAGATATTTGTTATCCCAAGGTAGTATTCCCAAATCCTCTGCGTCAAACGTATTAGTGGCCTTTACCAGTCTCGCGGGGGAAATCAAGGCATACGATATTGAAGCATTCTCCGTTCAAAGAATCCCACGTTCGAGGTGGCTTGCATTGAAAGCAAGAAGTGATGACACCAGTTACTGTCCACAAAATTGTAAAGACCTGTAAGCTCACGGCTGTGCGGCGGTCGGACGTAGCTGGCGTCATGCTCCAGATGAAGTGGATAAGGGCTAACTTGGAAAAGCACATAGTGACGATAAAAAGAATAGCCGCAGTGTATTGTGACTTGGCGCATGTTAGCGAATGAGACTACAGGGTAGAAGATAGAAGTTCAAGGTAGCTCACCTTCAAAACGCCATCTACGCTCCTCGCTATGTCATGATGGTCCCCAAATCCATTGGCGATGGCCATTGAGATGGCTAAGGTCTGCGCTGCACATAGCACCGCCGAGACTATACTAAGATAGTCATCCGTCATCAACCGACGGAATATCGAGTATTTTGTGCCTAGTCGAGCAATTACGAACAGAATGGCCATAACCATGAGGAACCAGTTCGTAATGTTGGCCCCGGCCGTCCAGCTGTTGACTTCAAAATTGTCCATATTGCGTAGAGAGTGCAAAATGCCTAGAGTCAGGTCGCCAGGTGAATCTGAGACGCTGGCAGGGGCCTTATTATGAAACCCGTAGTAAATAACGATTCCCACATATTGTAATTGCTACCAGGGATTCCAAGATACGAAGCTGTACTACTATCGGCTCTCGCCGCCTAAAGATATTCTCATGATTGATAAGAAAGGATGAGAGTCGTGCGAAGCTGAGAAACACTAGCCTCCATTACACAACACCTGGCAGCCATGCCGCCTGGTTACTGGTAAACAGCCACATTCAAAACTGCCCTTCTCAATCTTAAAAGTACTTTAGACCAGTGGGACATAACTAGTATAACATTGCGGCTCCTGCTCGTCCCAAGCGGTAATCCATCCGAAAATAGGGTGTGTTAAAAGTGTTTCTTATACCCCTCCCTGTCAATCTTAAGGGGTTTTCAACTTCTTCCGGGGCGATATGCGTGCTACAGAATGGTGGTGATCTTATTGGACGTTTTCCACTCGAGTAACCTGCAGCTAACTTTACAAAGACTTCTAGTTTAACCGTGAGGTTTGCCACTTCCTAATCCTGGTAATGTCACATCTGAATCAGTCCATAGGCAGCTCTTCCCCACCC
>MBFL02000618.1:0-11227 GCA_001696595.2 Aspergillus hancockii
GGATTTTGGGGCTTGGGGGTAATGCTGACTGGAAGTTGTGTGGTTTTGGCTGGTCAGACCCTTTGTTCAAGGCCGGTCACCTGGTATAGCATAACCCTCAGCCGGGTTATGGATACGACGAACCGGCTACCAGTGCCAGGTGCCCAGAAAAGCTACGCAGAAAGCACCTAAAAGGTGGTTGGTAAAGGGAGAGGCTCTAAGGATACCTGGCATCTGATAGGTTCGACCTTGAAACTGGAGGAGTTGGTTCCGGGAGGAAGATATCGAATAGCACCCAACGCAAAACAGAAACAAACCATTGAAATAATAGTAAAAGAACCAAGGTAAAGTAGTCAAATATCCCAGAGTTAAAAAGTAAAAGAAACATTTTTGTTTTCATCCGCCATCCCGGGTGAAAAGAAAATGGAAGAGGGAAAAGATGAGATGAAAGAATCCAGAACCCCCAAATCTCAAATTTTGAATATTTTTTTGTTTCTTTTGGTTGTGATTGTTGCGGTTGCCCCCTGTCATCGTCATGGCATGAAAACTATATTTGCATAGCATAGCATACATAGCTTTAAGTATGGTATGGTGTATAGCATATGCATATATGCATACGCAGCTGAATCACCACCACAGGGTTATCATCAATAGCTTCAGCACTAATCCCTGGCCGCAAACAACAATCCTTCCCATCCGAGCCATATCCATACGAATTCGACACGTAGAGAGCGCTTAGTTCTTGCTCTTCTTGGGGCCCTTGGTCTTGGCGGTACCGCGGAACTTCTTGGAGCGGTTCTTGCGCTGCTTGCCTGTATTCCGGGGGGAAAAAATCACAAAATCAGCCTATGCCTTGTTTCGAAACCCAGATATACCACATCCAGGAGGGAAGGGAATGCATACGCTGCTGTCTGCTGGCCTTCTCGATCTTCTCGGCGGCACCGATACGGACGAGACGGTAGTGAGGCTCGAACTTCTTCAGGGCCTCCTGGGAATCGTAGACCAGAGCGAAGCCGGTGCTCTTGCCACCACCATACTGGGTGCGGAAACCGAAGACGGAGACCTGGTCCTTGTTGGCCTTGTACAGGTCGGCGAGCTTGCTGCGGAGCTCATCCTTGGAGACGTTGGCGCGGTTGGGGTGGAGGACGTCACTGCAGAGCATATTAGAGACCATTAAAATCCATCGTATTGCAATGCCCTGAAGTAAGTTTTCGGTCCATATTGCCTTTCCTCTTCAAAAAAAAAGGTCGAGCCCCGGGTATTCATTCTTCTCTCAACCCCCATAGAATCTCCCCCATCTCTATCCAGGTTTTTCACTCTCCACAAAAAGACATATCCCCAAGTCAATCCATTCGGTCCAAAGCCACACTCCCGAGCAAACGGTAGAAAAGCGGACATAGGAGGAAAAAAGGTGAGGGAGCTTACACGACCATCTGCTTACGAGCAAGCAGGGGGTTGCGGATGAACTTGCGAGTCCGCAGGGTAACGGGAGCGTCGGCCATTATTGCGATATTGTGCGTCGACGAGGACAGGAAGTTGGGGGGAGGGATTGTCGAAGTCGCTGTCGTTGGCGGGCTCGAAGTGGTCGGTCGTCAAATCCAAACCGAACAATTTTGCTTCTTGTGCATGTGGGCTCGCTAAGGGCGCACTAACCCCGTTGTGGTAGGTCTGTGCACGTGATGGCCTTATCCGCTATCAAATGATCGTCCGTCTATAGACTCTTTCCCGAGATACCATACATAGCAATCAATACATGATAATTAATTATTTTTCTTCTTCTTCTCAAAAAATGTCTCCAAATGAGCATATCTCATTTTCCCTCAATACTCTCACCGCGCAATACTTCCAACAACTCGACCCTCCCCACCTCACCCTCCCCAATGCCTCTACCATCATCCATCCCAATCTCCAGACCGCGATCTATGAGCGCATGTTCAACGAGGCCACACTATGGCCCCTACCCCCAGTGGGCTATCGCACCCGCGTATTAAAAATAATCATATCACGGATTGAAGAAGGAATCACCGACCCACAGGAGGATGTACGTCCGATATGCCTATCTTCCTTAACCTGTACGCAGAACCCATCTCTACAAAAACAGGTATCCCCGAAAAGACAAAGCCTATGGGCCCAAGATTAATCTTCGCCTACTCGACAGGAACTCAACGCTAACCTCATCGAAACATGGACAACCCTCATCTCCCTCCCCAAACCATCCCAAATCGACCAAGCCCAACAACTAACCTACATCAAGTACACCGCCCCAACAACCTCCAATTCCCAAGAAACCCAAACAATCATCTCATCTGAATCGCGCGGCCTCATATATTTCTCTGGCACAACCGGCTTCCGCACCTGGGAAGCCTCCCTCCACCTCGGAACGTACCTCTCCACACCCACCGGCGCAAACCACGTAGCCGGGAAACGGGTGATCGAGCTAGGCGCAGGCACGGGATTCGTGTCGATGTACACGGCGAAGTATCTGCGACCACGGTTCATCCTTGCGACGGATCGGGAAGGAGCATTGATTGGGAATATGAAGGATTCAAAGGGGAGGAATGGGTTGGGTGGAGAGTTCAGGGTGGGGGCTTGGGAGTGGGGGACGCCTTTGGTGTATCTGGCTGAAGATGATGCGGAAGGCATGGACAAGGAGGATTTAACCTTTGACGTTGCGCTGGGTGCTGATTTGGTGTGTTGCCTCTCCCTTTCTCATACTTTTCAACTTGCTGATGTGGGATATGCACAGACCTACGACACGGATTTACTGCCTCTTCTCTTTGCTACGCTCCGCGATCTCTTCGATAATTATCATGTGAAGGAGTTTATCCTTTCCGCTACTTTGCGGAATCAAAATACATTTCAGGCGTTCCTAGACGCTTGTGGTATGTTTCTTTTTCTTTCTTTTGGCGTGGATGTTAGTATATGGAACTGACTGTTTGCAGAGAGTAACCATTTCAAAGCGGAGTGCTTACCTTTTGAGTCTCCGCGGACAGAGGACCAGACTGGGTTTTTTCATGAGACTAGCATTTCAATTAGAACGTATCGGGTCACGAGGTAGAGGTGCTATCATCATGAATTCTACAGCCTAGAAAGTAGTAGGCTAATGCTAAGAAGCGCTAAGCCTATTGATCCGCCATGACAACTAGCTGTCTAATGAGATAATTGAAGATTTTATTAAATCGTATGGAGTCTATCAGACACGAAACACAACATGAGAAACGACAACAGTCCGCGAGTAGAAGAAATGTCCGCAGGGGTATCATGCAATCAGAGAGACGCCTATACGTATAGTCGCTAATTGATATAATAAGGAGTGGCAAGGCCAGTGGAGCCGCCGATGTTCGGTTATGCAGCTTTTCTGCCATAGTATGAACAGAATGACACAGGAAATTTAACTATGAAGCAGTGTATCAAAAAGCCTATCAACAACGCAAGGTCAAGGTATTAACGATACCAGTGGAATGTCACTCCTCTAGAGTCTCCCTCAGTAAGCCTTCGTCTATCCCCTCAACATGTATAGCAGAAGGAGCCCGGGGGGGCGGCGGCCGAAACCCCATAATTGGGCCCTTTTGATTCACGCCGGGGTACCGGAATCGCAGACTTGGAACTGCATCAGCTTTGGATTTTGTCTGTCTGTTTCCAGTGGAAGGAGGCGTAGTATCGGTTGACTCTTGCGAGGCTGAAGATATTGGTTGCTCTTCGGCTGACTTGGCATCACCATCAGCGGCTGCATGTGGAAGCCCCCAACGTCCTCGGACCCATCCACCGACGCGACGACTGAGAGAAACCTTCCGAGAGGGTGTGGCAGAGTCGGGTCGTTCACTCGCCATAGATTCCGTCTCAGAATTTCTGCTAGCAGCCATTGAGGCAAGGAGTGTTTGCGAAGACTGGTCGATTTTCGAAGGCTCTTTGTCGGCAGTGACCGTGGTCGTTGAAAGGACCGGGTTAGAAAACTGGTCTGTACTAGAAAAGATACGGCGCGGTACACGACCAGGCATGGTTCTCGGAATATCTTCCATACGCGATGGGCGACGGCTAGGAGTATGAATATCCATGCCCCCAACCGAGAAGAGGCTCTCATGGGATGCTTTGCGCGCCGAGCGATAGGGAGATGAAAATACATCGTCGGGTACAGGAGAAAATGCTCTCTCCGAGGTGGCATAATGCATTCCGTCCTCCCGTTCTTCTGGTATAACAGACTGAAATGCAACCCTGTCAGCATCCTTGTTGAAAATAGCATCATCCAAATGATCGACTGGAATATCTGATTCGGGTAAACGAAAACCAGTATCATGGAGGCTGCTTCGGCGTCGAGTGGTCCTTAACGGAGAAAAGGCCGTACTCTCCGGGCTAGTAGCTCGCGAGGAATCAAATCCGCGTTCCACTCGATCAAATATGGATGATGAGCGATACCCTGACTGCGGCGAGCTTGCCATTGACTCGGCCCCGGGCGATTGCACGGACCAGCGTTGAGAGTTGGAAGGAGCAGCCACGGATGGTTGAGACATCATCGTGGACGCAGAGGACTGAGAGGACTGCGCACGGTGAGTTGGTCTCCGAGCTAGCTTCGTACCCGAAGGAGAGTGTACGGTATTCGGGTGCCCCCAGGTATGCCTGTTCTTAGAACGTCGGAAAAGCATAGGCTTCTCTTTCTTGATTGACGGCGTATGGTAATGATGATGGATGTGAAACTCTTGTGGTACCCGGTGCGGTTCCTTTGACTCAAGTTCCTGGCTCAGAGTCGGTACAGCATGGGGCATCTGTCCATCGCCCTCTGTCATCGGTACCAATTGATGCGACAGAATCTGATCCCGCAGACACTGCACCTCTTGGTTCGAACTCTCAAGTAGCTCCCGTAACTCAACGATTCCTAGTTGCAAGTTGGCATTATCCTGTAATATGTCCCGGACGAAGCGGGAAACCACGGTGCCGCGGTGATTCCGGCCCAGCTCGTGAGCCGCTGCAGCCCCTTTCAATCGACCAGCAGCACCATCAAGCTCCCGTTCAACGTTTCGTTTCCGTGCCATCCGCTCGACCACTTCGGTGTGGCGTTCGCGTTCCTCCCTGGCCTCCTTCTCAATGCGGTCGATCTGATCGTGAAGGTCTCTGAGGGTAGTTTCCGCCTTTTTCCACCGCTGGACCGCCGACCTATTGTCTTCCTGAGCAGACTGTAGACTCTCCTGTAGCTTGGACTGCTCAGCCTCCACTAGAACCAATTGTGCCTCAAGATCGGCAGCACGAGCAGCCGACACCGTCAACTTCCGAAGCTCAGCTTCGGAAGTCTCCAGGCTTGCGGTGAGGGACTTCGCATGCGAGTCTGAATCAGCAACGGCCTTGTTCAGAGCATCCAACTGCTCTAATAGCCCGCGGTTCTCTTCAATGATGCGGGCATTCTCGGCCTGAGCCTCACGCTTCTCGCGTTCCAGGCTCTCGATGCTGGAGACTAACCGATGGCGGTCCTCCTCAGCCTCCGCCATGTAGGATTCATGGCGGTGGAGTAAAGCCTGTAAAGCAAAAGTTAGTGACGAAAAGTTCGTTGAACCCAATGCTGCAGCACTGTTATCTAGAGGGGCAGCCATGACGGACAAAAACACAATGGGAGAGGACAGGAGACCTGGAGGTCATTGGAGAAGCCATGGGTGGATGCGAGTTGACAGGTCTCCTTCCGTCCATGTTTTTCTTTTCTTTTCTTGTTTGTGTTTAACAACCCCAGCCTAATGTCACTTTGCAAAAAGTAACCAAAGGAGGGGTTTCAAATTCCAAGCTAAAGTTAAACAACGTGAAGGGGGAAGTGGGAATGACAATGGACATGAGAGCACGGTCTACGGTGCTCTCAAAGACACCAAAATATGTAGAGTATAAAGTATGCTGATAGACATCAGGCCAAGACAAGAACACAGAAAAATGAAAGAAAATAATGGCAGGCTCGACCATTTAAAACAAGGAAGTATAAAAGATCACGGAATTGTGACGCAGATAGCCTGATTTCAACCCAAAGAGCCGACAAAGGAACGTACCTGACCCAATCGAGCGGCCGTAGCGAGGTCTTTCTCCAACCCCTCTAGAGCCACATTATTGTGTTGCAGGAATGCACAGTCATCACGCCCACAACAACAGCGAAGCGCTGTCGGAGTGGATGAGTGGGTAGGAATGCAGGGAACCTGACTAGCATGAACCGGGCTATGCGGACGGGATTCCATGGCTGGGATTAGAATGCGACTTTGCCCAAGACTGAGAGTGAGTTGGCACCCCTTGGAGTGGCTAGGCTGGAGCGGAAGCGCCAAATCATCGAGCTGAGCTGTCGATTCTCAGTGGATCTGAGGGGTCAATGAGGGGTGGAATTGAGATCAATACATCTCCACCTTCAAACTCAGTCGGAAAGCCATACAAAACTCCCCGACTTACTGTGATTGACAAAGGATTCGCAGGTCAGTAGGTCGAGAGAGTAAATACTCAAAGAATACTTTAGTTGGGGGGAAGTTAGAAAGTTCGTCGGGTAGTAGTGCCAAGTAGTTTTACGGAACAGAACGAGGAAAGGCGGCGAGGGAACCTTGAAACTTGTCCACAAGCTAGAGAGATTTGTAAGCTGATTGGCTAGACAGAGAGTCATAGTCACACACGGCTCTTTACCCGTGACTTTCCCACTGATTCAGTAAGGCGGATAATCACGGGTACTTTACCCTACTTTACTTTACCATACTTGACGAAAATAGCATCACTATATTAGTTCCAACTTCCGGTTAATATTCTAGTGGTGATGCGACGCAAGCAAGAAACCACTCATATCTTCAGTTATCATGAAACCACGCAACATGGCTCTGACCTACATACACTTACTTACAGGCCAAGGCTTGTGGCAGGGCGATGGACCCGACTAGACTAGTCCAGTAGCAGCTTTTCCAAGATCGTCGCTGGGTGGAGTGACACTGAGAAATCACATTCACTCATGAGTAATACTAGTAGTAAATCTGTATACACCTTCGGTCACATCGATCGCATTTGAAACACTACTACTAGTACCCACAATCTATCAGTTCAATTGTAGTTCCAGTGGGAAATTATTACCAGTCATGGCTACTGTACTTGTAACTACATATACCCGTGTATATTGACGCCGCCAGCAACTCGAGCAGATCAGCAGGACAGAATCATCAGGTCGATCCGACAAGAAAATGGAAGAGTTGTGTAGGGCCACCAATGGACAATAAGGATAATTATGAAGGGGAAAAAATAGGGAGAGAAAGAGAGAGCTGCCAGTCTTCATATGCCACGTTCACACAATACTCAAGCAATCGATTCCATACATGCCGGTAAAGGATTTAAATCAAAAAGTCATTTCGCACATTAATAAACGCCCCAGCGCCGCCTTCTTCGCTGATCTCATTGACCAACGCTTCCGTCTGTTGGTATAGCCGCTCCAGAGCAGCTGATGATGATTTGCCAAGTGAAACTACACGTAGATTAGCCGGATCCACTTCTTACCAACGCAACAAATGATCGGAAGGAGATACCTAAAATCGCCGAGTTCAACTCCTCTGCAACAGCAATGCGACCGGCAGGGTCCAGATAATGCCCGTGTACCGACTGCTTCGGGTCTGGATAAGCCACCAACGAGAAGATGTCATCCAGCATCTTCTTATTTCCTCCACGCTCGTCACTCGGATAATCCAAACGCAACTGCTGCCCATACTGGACAGCTTCGGTGAGGAGCTCATTGAATTTGGTAGCGTTCTCAGGCTCTTCGGTGTCCATTCCTTCGGTGTCCCAGCCATCGTCGTGGTGAATCTGTTCATCAAGTTCCATCTCCTCGTCAAAGACGGCGCTGCCGTCGGAAAGACCGCTGGACGCCTTCGCTCTCTTAGATGCAGCCAAGGAGGGTTCATTGCATCGCCGCATCATCTCCAGAAATTTCCGACATCGTAACTTAAAATGAATGTGAGGGAAGTTTTGCAGAACATTGGCGTAATATGCGTTAGTATATTTGAGTGCCTTGTCAATATCGCCGTCTAGGATAGCCGCCCGAATCTCTGTGTAAAGTCAGCAAGAGTCACCAAAATAGTGGAGAATGCCGTACTTTGCCGGTTGATCGCTTCAACGTCTTCCTCCACCTCATATTTTTTGAGTGGCTCAGTCCGACCATTTTGCAACGCCGCCGACTCTACAGTAACTTCTTCCGCAAAAGCCCGGGCCGTGTCGACATAGCCATCGTGAGCCAGAAATTGTGCAACCAATTCTTGGAGCAAGGCAGACTCCTCCAACGGCGGTTGCAGGTTAGCGGTGCTGGTAGTGCGAATCTCTGAGTGAATAGCAAACTTTTCTTTCTGCGTACGATCAGTTTCGCTCATGTATCAAATAAGATACAACTAACACACCTTGACCATGCCATCAATGTCGAACATGAACGGATATTGGCCGAAGTTTGCCGCCAGATGAACGGGAGGCTGTTTCTTCATCCCCACGGATGGGTAGACCTTCACATTTCGCAATTCTCGAAATGCATCACCTAGTTTTGTCGTTAGGAACCCTTGTGCGGTATGTAATTACCTGGATTTACTTACCCAGGAAAACGCCATTTTTTGTGAAAAATGCACAGCCCGTCGAGAAATTGACACCGCAGCCCACGGTATCATTCACACCAAAGGTAGGCCCATACTGTCGCCCTTGCCCTTGGCTTTCGCCAAAAAATGACTTGCCATCATCACCATGATACGCCCACGACTCTTGCTCCCACCCTGGGAGTCGCTCGGTAGATGCTTTTTTACTGGAGAATCCGATTCCGATCATACTGTTACAGTGAGCATACCTTCAAATCAGGGGGGAACAAGAAGAAAAAGAGAGAGAGGGAAGGTTATCCTCCCCCCCTGATAGGAATGTGAACATACCCCTCCTTAGGTTTTGATAGAATCGTAATTTCGAAATAGTATATCCCACATTGCGGCGGCATCGGGTTATCTGCGCGGGCGGCGGCAGCTTCATGGTCGTGCTTATTGACCGGACCAGTATAACGAACCTCCAACCCTCCATTTGTGAGCTCTAGGCCAGTATATTTGTCTTCATCATTCCATCGTGAAGGAAGTGGCATGACCTGATCGTCATCGCCAGAGGGTTCCCTTTCGATGATATCATAGGTCATCCCGCGATGGGAGGGAGCTATACGGGGCAAACTAGCTTGACTGGAGGACGTAGAAAGGGTATTCGAAGTAGAGGAGGGATAGACGGCATCCCGTTGGGAGGCCAGTTTAGCCCGACCGGCTGCATCGAGGCGGGAGATGTACCGGGAGTTGCGGAGGTATGACGGGGTAAAGGAAGACGACGCAACGTCGGAAAAGCTGCCGGGGTTTTGAAGGAAGGGATCAGAACGAGCGAAGCTGGCGTATTTCCGGGAATAAGGAGGAAGCGTATCGGAGGATGACATCCTCCATGGGGCGTTCATCTGCATATCGGCATCCAGGCCTGCGGATGGCCTCAGATAGCCGCCGTCGGAGGTGAAAGGCGGGGGATAGGAAGTGGAGTTCGAAGCAAGTAGCTGCGAGAACGGACTACTATTGTTTGGTGGCGAGAGAGCAGTCCCGGACAGGACCGAAGCGTATGATGAACGACGTGGGATGGAGGAGATGCTTGGGCCGGAATATGAAGTGGCTAGAGAAGCTCCTCGAGCTCCACCGGACGGGGGAAATGGTGCATCGGTCATATTGGGAGTCGTTCGTTCGTTCGATGGAGCCAAAGCCAACGGCGGGCGGGTACTTAAGTGATTGGCGGCGGGGAGGCAACATACAAAAACCCTCACACGAGCTGCTCTTGGGACTTGAATGGCGATTTGCGATGGCGAGACTCGTACCATCTGTCGAGACTATTAAATTCTTCCTCTTTCTTCTTCTGTCCCTCTCTTAACCCGACTGTGGTTCTCTTTGTATTGTGGTCGTCGTAATTTATCTGGTCACTTTGTTTTCCATACACGACAGTGGAGCACAGCAGTAGAAGCCTAAGGTTTGTTGGGGGTCTCTATACATAAGAATATGTCAAGACACTCTGTATGCAGAAAAGAAGAATAACCCGTGAAGTTGTAAGATCGACCCAATTCACAAGGAAATGAGATCCTACACAAAATAGCAGCCAGCGACCAGAGGGTCATTAAAGCAAAGCTGTGCCTGTGTAACGGGAAAGGGGAGAGAACATTAATGCCTGAGGTAAGTCGTCTGGTTCCGTACTACAGTAAAGAGTCACGGGGGCACAGGTTTCAGTCCATCCGGTTAGAGGAAAGAAATATTGTCCTAAAAAGCATGATGGCATGACAGGAATGTGGCTGCGGGGGAAGGAAAGCACGGGCGCCTAGAGCTTCTGGGGAAGAGTCCATTCATACTAGGTAGGATCATAGGTACTACTATCATTGTACCTACAATTATCACTCTATGGGAGGAAAATGAGGGGAACCCTATACCTTGCATTGAGACAGGCATGCTTCTACCAAAATTGGACTGGGATCCCAGAACGCTCAGAAATACACCAATAGCAAATCACCATAGCAGCTAATATCTTATATATCCTCTGATGGCTCTGATGGCGTAGACTACATACGCATACTATCATACATAAGCAGCATGTATTTCTGAAGGCCCCTTCCCTCCCTGGCATGACCCCATCATCTGGTTTACTGTGGCAGCTGATCTGTCCATTTCTGATCCGAGCCCCAAGACGGACAAATACCTAGGCTTTGGGGCTGGTTTTGATTCAGTTTCAGATGAGACTCAACATAACACCATGAAAAGGTCCACCATCTTTGAGATTCATGAATAGCCCTACAATCAGTATTTGGTAAAAACCTTACAAGGAGTAATAATTCAAGCATGGAGATCATATATCATTCATTCCAAATAATCGCTTTGAGTCCCCAACCCTTGCATCACCTACTGAGATGCTAACATCCAGCCTAGTTGCATCTGTAGATCTATTCCACAAGGTTCAGCACAAAAATAAAATCTCTTCCACAGGACTTTGGTACGGATGCTATACCAGATGTTGCGTAAAATCTCTCAAATCCAACCTCCACAACCATGATAGTACAAATAATAAGATGTAAATGAACAGAGACAGATGAAAAACATCGAGTATGTGAACGTGAGTAGACAGAGCTAGGAACATGCCCCAGTGTTCAAAGAAGAAAATTTCAAGGAAAAACACTGTATGAAATCGAGCAAGAAAAGCAGTCTCAACGCCGATCCAGATCATACAATGGTGAAAACAAGTAAAC
>MBFL02000619.1:0-11201 GCA_001696595.2 Aspergillus hancockii
GTACCGGCCCTAGACCATGAACGCCGTGGATGCGACAGAGCACTATGAGGCGAGTGCACGCGGTAAGACACCGACCATCTCAGACCATTTTCACATGCCTCATTGTAAGCTGACTGTCACATCACATTTCTAAAAGATCCCGCGCCCGCCCTCCTAACCGTCATCCTCGACACAAACCCCCACGCATGGGCCCTTTTCGAAAACTCCCTCCCGTTCTCCAAGGCAATCGCAAACATCCTCGTCTTCCTCAACGCCCACCTAGCCTGTAACTACGCCAACGAGGTAGCCGTAGTAGCCTCCCACAGCCAAAAGGCTGCCTGGCTGTACCCCCGCGAGAACCACGCGCCCCCGAAACCCCAAGATGCAGACGGCGACGTCACCATGAACGGCCCCAACACCACCGACCAGGTAAACAAGTACCGACCATTCCGGATCGTCGAAGAGCAGGTCACGCACAACCTCCGCGAACTCATGGATTCAACCAGCGGGGCAGATGTCCAAGCTACGAACTCGACTATGATGGCCGGCGCTCTCACGCTCGCTCTGAGCCATATTAACCGACGGAGCATTGCGTGGGCGGACACCCACGGAGCTGATACGGCCGCTGCGACGGGGACGGATGTTCCGCCCACTGGTGGACGATCGACGGGAACAAATACGAATGCGGAAGGATTGCAGTCGCGGATTTTGATCGTGTCCGTCAGTGGCGCGACGGATGCTGCGCATCAGTATATCCCGATTATGAATGGTATCTTTGCCTGTCAGCGTCTTCATATTCCGATTGATGTTTGCAAGTTGAGTGGTGATGCTGTCTTCCTGCAACAGGCTTCTGATGCTACGAAGGGGGTGTATATGTCTTTGGCTGAACCGAAGGGGTTACTACAGTACTTGATGATGGCTTTTTTACCTGATCAGAGATCCCGGAGACACCTGGTACTTCCTACGCGTGTCGATGTTGATTTCCGTGCCGCTTGCTTCTGTCACCGGCGAGTTATTGATATTGGATTTGTCTGTTCTATCTGTCTGAGCATCTTCTGCGAACCCCCAGAGAACGGTTGCTGCCTCACTTGTGGTACGCAGCTTGATATGGGTGACTATGGGGCCAAGCCAGCTGTTGTTGCTCGAAAGAAGAAGAAAAAGAAGCGCGTAAATGGCCCATCGGGTACAGCTACACCTACGCCCACCCCGGGTCCATGACATTCCGTCCCTTGAAGATCGTGTTTACGCTTCACGGATGCGGTCATAGTTACAGGCGCTAGAAGTGGAATTGCTTATCTACTCCCTAGCTTGGAGCGTGCTTTACGCCATGCGTCTCAAAGCGATGTTAAAGGATCACATTACAAAGAAATTATCCAGCCTTTATTAAGTATCCTATGTTCAGATACGTGCAGGACAATTACAAACCCCGGCAATCGCACTCAGACATCCCATGCAGGTCGGGATATTCCGAAGTTGGAGAAAGTACTTGGAAGAAACCGCCTCTCAGAAAGGCAACCCCTGTTAGCCTCACATCTTGGTTCTTTGCCTATATTAGTCGCCTGGTCACCGGCAGCAGAATAGCATCGGGAAACAGTATCATTCAATGTTAGAGACTAGCAGATAGCACTTGTCAGCTGCAGAAGGATTGAGAAATCAGGTTTTATCTGATTTGTAATATAGGGAATACATAAGATCTTGAATACGTACCCACTGCCGTCGATGGTTATGCCGTAGCACTGGATACCCTATACCTAATGATATTAATTTATTTGCTGGGGTCGGGTCTGTAATTTTGCCGTAGGCAGCAGTACTTTGGTATCCTTACCTCTTGTATCGGTAGGCGCGGCCACCCTGCGCAATACTCCCGTTTCCATTGCTGCGCGACATGACAGACACTGGTTTCCTATCGTCACTGCTCATAGAAGCAAGTGCCTGTGTAGTACTGTTCAGCAGTGGAGACTGAGTGGTGGACAAGGGCTACTTACGAAGGAGTCCGTGTTATGGCCAAAGCAAAGGTACACACCATCAACTGTTCGCTTGACTGCCATTATTCCAATGGCACCTTGACAGTGGCTCTCTCTGACTCCGGGATGGCCTAAGTAGAAACAAGTCATTAATGTTCTAATCATGAATGTTTCAGGAGGGGGTTCATCTGTTACCCATAAAGTCTAACGTTATCATTGACCTCAGTGCTTCATCCTCGGTGACCTCCTCGAATGAACCATCTTCGCACCTTTGTTGATTGTAATAGAGGCGCGAGGCACATGTGCTGGCGGCCATGGTGGTAGCAATGTGTTCACCTGTTCCCGAAGTGACAGCAGCAACGCATGTTTTGTCAGGATCACTTGGGTCCACTGGAATTACCGCAGTACCTACGCCGACAAGAGCAGCAGGACCAATACGGCCGCGGAATTTCATTCCAATACCACCAGAGGATGACCCTGCTGCGATGTTTCCCTCGCTGTCTACTGCTATAGCACCGACTGTATCGCTGATTTGATCCACCATATCATTGGGGGTGGGGTCGTCGTGGTGCATATCTGTGGTAAGAAAAGGAGGTGTGGGCTTGATATCCATAGCGGATGAGCTTGGGTCAAGGGAATGCACTGCGGATGCCCCCAATGATGCAGTGGTTGACATGGGGTCAGACTGATGAGCCTGAGAAGTAGCGCCATCAATATACCGAGTGTCTCTGGGCCTGGGTGGTAGGATGAAAGTACCGACCGGTGGAGAGATACCAGAGGTCCTGGCTATGAAGCGTGTGTCGTCTAGGCTAGACACCATATCGTTAGCCTTGCTAGGCAGAGGTGAAGTGGGCGATGAGGCAGGCCGGATACTCGATGGAGAAGCGAGTAACTGTGCTGGATTGACGTTCACCGGACGACGAATATACCTATGGCGGTCATTCTGATGCCTCGCTGGTAAATGCTGCTTATCTTTCAACGCGGCTGCTTCCAAGTCCTGTTGCCAACGATGCCATCTCTCCATTGCTGCCTCGGAAATTAGACCATCGTGTGGAAGCACAACCAGGCCTTGATCATACGCAAAGTCCGTCGCACCCTGTCCGACGAGAAAGTTGGGAGGCACTCTCTGCAAAGACAATGGCCTTGTTGATGTCTCAAGGACGACTCGTGCTAACGAGATTGGATTCTTCACTTCTATGGCGGACGTCAGTCTTTTCTAGCACTAGCCGTCTTCTAAAGCAAGCTCCGAGTCAAGAAAACGTACGAGCCACGGCACCGGCTGCGCCGCTTCGCCCCAGATGGTTTACGATTGTAGCGTCACATTCCACGGTGCCATCTATAGTTAGATTGCTACCGTAACCTGCGTTTGTGATTTCGGCATCTTCTAGGAGCATAATAGCAATTTCGACGGCGTCAACAGCTGTCCCGCCGTTTCTGAGCATTTGTATCGCTACCTTCGCCGCGCTACTAGATGTTAGGCATGCAGAAGAGTTAAGCGATAAAAAAAAAGGGAGCAAGAAATGGTGACAACTCACTTCTCGCATGTTTCTAGATGCAATTTTTCGTTATGCGGACTATGAAACCCAGCTCCTGCATGAATAAAAACGGCAGAGATATTGTCCCTCCTTGGATGGCTCATAGTGAATTTGAGTTGGTCTGCCAACAAGTTTGAAGAGTCGGCACGTGGACTTGTAGCAGCTTGTGGCTGTGGAAGTGATAAAAGTGGGAGATTCCACACAGCTTTTGAGCAACTTAAAACCAGAGCCTGTAATGGAGACTGAGGGCACAGCATCTAATTTACTAGAAAGTAGGAAGCACACACTGAGCAAACATCACTTCTGAGGCGGCTGTTCTTGTTCGGGGCAAGGACGAAGTTGGTGAGAGAAGTTCCGGTCCCACAGTAAGTTGTCACAGGGGTGCTGTTCTGTCCTTGTTATGAAAATGAAAATAGGAAATAAAGAACACAAGAAAAAGTGATGTGTCAAAGAAGAAAAGGTGTGTGGGTTAGGTTGAGAGCGTGGGTGAGAGGTCTTAGGAACAAGGAATAATGTGGTATTGAAGATATTGGTATGACTATGAGTTCATAACAAACAGCAGGGGAGAGCATTAGGAAGATCTGAATGGCATTAGAATAGGATCTTGAAACAAGGAATGTGAGTGAGTAAGTCTGTAGGCACAGGAATAACACAGAAGACAAATGCCAGACAGCCACGGCACACAGGTTATAGATAGTGGAGTGAATGATTTCTCAGTTCAGCTCCTTCCGGAGATCACTCAGTCACTTGTTGAAGTCACTTAGTAGGCAGAGGCAGTTGCCTCTTTTGAGTCCTGAGGACCCATCACTTACAAACCCAGGGCCATAGATAGTAATAAGGATAACAGAAAAACAATAATATTCTTTTTCCTTTTGTAACATACTCATAGTATATATCTCGAGAGCACATGACTCTGGGCTTGGCACCGATGTCATAAATCTCAGGTGTCTAACTTTGGTATTTACCGTACCGCAGCAAGTAGGTAACTTACCCAACAACGTGCATACGTATGTGTACAGCACTTATTACTACTAGGTACTCTTACTAACTTGCCCGCCTCTCCGTCTTCTCCCCTCCTCCTCCGCTGCTATTAAACGGCCCTCTCCCTATTTAGTACCCACTTTACGTCCTTCTCCATTCTATCATCTTCGCTCGGGACTCCCCAATTAATTTCAACCCTACCGGTAGTAGGTTTTCGAATCACGGTTTGGGAGAAAGGGGTAGTGTGTGCGTGTGTGCTTCAGCTCATCCGTCATGGCGTCCCAAACCCCGGCCGTTGTCATGGACAAGTACGTTGTTGATCTACACCGACGGGCCCCCGCGCTTGATGAAGATAACTGACTCTTGATGCTACGGTTAGCGGTACTGGATACTCCAAACTTGGTGAGTCTAACTGATCCCACCATCCTGGGTCGCCCAACTGAGCTTCGGGCTGAGCTCCTGGCTGACCTGCAATCACTAGGTTTCGCCGGTAACGACTCGCCCTCATTTGTCTTCCCTACCGCCATTGCAACCAAAGCAGGTGCTGGAGCTACTAAGCCCCCTGTTGCGAACAAACCTGGATTCTTGTCTGCTGGTGGTGGGTCAAGCTCACACTTGTCTGCGAAGCGTGGTACAGAGGACTTGGATTTCTTCATTGGTGATGAAGCTCTAGCAGCTGCCAATGGTCCCGGATATGCCGTTAACTACCCTATCCGACACGGTCAGATTGAAAACTGGGATCACATGGAGCGGTTCTGGTCGAACTCGATCTTCAAGTACCTGCGCGTTGAGCCGGAGGACCACTATTTCTTACTCACCGAACCTGTAAGACATTGGATTCAGCTCATTTGCATTTTGGCTATTTCTGTGGTGCCTTATCATGATGGAACAAGACATGCTAACAGATTCTTGTTGCGCAGCCTCTGAACCCACCCGAAAACCGCGAGAACACTGCAGAGATTATGTTCGAGTCGTTCAATTGCGCCGGTCTTTACATTGCTGTTCAAGCTGTGCTTGCGCTCGCTGCGTCATGGACATCTTCTAAAGTGACTGATCGATCCCTCACAGGAACTGTCATCGACTCAGGTGATGGTGTTACCCATGTCATCCCCGTCGCGGAGGGCTACGTCATCGGGTCTTCCATCAAGAGCATCCCCATTGCCGGCCGAGATATCACGTATTTTGTACAAAGCTTGCTTCGTGACCGAGGCGAGCCCGATAGCAGCTTGAAGACCGCGGAGAAAGTCAAGGAAGAATATTGTTACGTGTGCCCGGATATTGTCAAGGAATTCGCCCGCTATGATCGCGAGCCGGACCGGCTTCTCAAGCATACCGTTACCTCGCCCAATGGCCGGACCGTGAGTATCGATGTCGGATATGAGCGGTTCCTTGCGCCCGAGATCTTCTTTAATCCTGAAATCTATTCTTCCGACTTCCTGACTCCGCTGCCGAATGTCGTTGATGGTGTCATCCAATCTTCCCCTATTGACGTTCGGAGAGGTCTCTACAAGAACATTGTCTTGTCTGGTGGATCCACACTGTACAAGGACTTCGGCCGTCGTCTGCAGCGTGATATCAGGCATCTGGTTGATGCTCGCATTCGTGCGTCCGAAGCACGCAGTGGCGGAGCCAGGAGTGGTGGACTGGACGTGGCCGTTGTGACGCACAAGAGGCAGAGACATGGCCCATGGTTCGGAGGTAGCTTGTTGGGTCAGACACCGGAATTCCGCAGCTACTGCCACACCAAGGCAGAGTACGATGAAATAGGCCCCAGCATTGTCCGGAGGTTCGCCCTTCTCGGCGGCCCAGGCAGCTCGTAGATGGAGATTAATTGTCAACCAGTGTGTTCATTAGCTTTTTGTCAATAGTTTTCTTTTCTCTTACGATTGCCTACAGCCCTTATCAATCTGACGCCGTGCGTTTACATGTAGTTGGGTAGATTAGAAGGAAACGAGAACGTGGAGAGAGTATCACCGGTGGTCTATTTCACTTTCCTTCTGGCAGAATGTAAAATCCCCGTCCGACCCTCCGGTCCTATGTACATATGCACCACACTTTTACGAGCGTGCTTCTCTTCTGGACGTTATCTTTTGAATAAAGAGTGATTTAAAAACAAACGTTGAAGGCATCTCACTTCCTGGCACATCCCCTGCCGCGACGAAGCAGATCTATACACTACTACCAATTCTGACAGCAATAGGCTACACAACCGACATACCAAATAACTTAAAAAAAAAAGAAAAAAAAAAAGGTTAATCTCTATGGAACCTTAATCAACATTCAAAGCCTAGCCCTATCCTTGCTCTCACCCTTCCCCTCAACCTTGTCTAACCGACTAACAAATGCATCCCACGCACCTTGTGATGAAATAGGCGCAGTACAGTAAGGCCCCGCACCAGTCTTATCCAGTAACGCATCCAAACAAGGCAACAACGTATCCAACAGCCGAGCTTCCCTCTGAAAGAGGTACTCGCGACTAAAATCAGTATGACAGACATACCAGCTTGGGTCCCGTAGCACCGTGCCGGTCTCAAACAGGGTTAGCAATTCGGATCAACGCCTGCTTTCGCGGCAGCTTCGTAAGCACTTCGATGCCCGATAGCTTCTACAAGAGCCGGACATCTTGGTAGAATTAGGGAATTAAACTCCGCACTCCGGTGGCCACCTTTTAGACATTTGACCATTGACCGACACTCGTCGAAGAGGCCTTTCTCGTGCTGGGCTAGAAGGCATGTTAGCTTTGTGGGTTGTAGGAGTTAGTACCTATTTAGGAAGAGTTCGGTGCCGAGTCCTGTTCTTATGTGAGTTTGCGGGGGTATAGAAGGGAGGGGAAGTAGAGGCATGTATACTGATACTTAGAGCTAGTGTGTCTCCTTCTGCAGTCGAGACCATGCGCGTATCTAGTTGTGATTCAATGATGTTGTTATAGTCATATAGGCCCTGCGCACCGCAACGTTCGGATAGGGAATGAAACATGGGTTGAGATGCCTAGCATAGGACGGCCTTGAATGTGGCTGCAATTCCGCGCTGGACGGATGTCGCTCTATAGAATTTTTTGAACTTTAGGATGCTGTCTTCCGCGTATGCCTCGAAAACTGCAATTTGCGCTAAGGCATGTAGTATAGGGAGCTGTTGGGTGCGGAATGAAATAATAGGAATGGGCGTACTGTTTTGTCCCGATATTCGTCGACGAAGACTGTACTTGCCCGCCACAAAGATTGCTCTTTTCATTGCTGGAATC
The DNA here is from genome assembly GCA_001696595.2 of Aspergillus hancockii. Lineage (NCBI taxonomy): Eukaryota > Fungi > Ascomycota > Eurotiomycetes > Eurotiales > Aspergillaceae > Aspergillus > Aspergillus hancockii. The sequence goes on from MBFL02000619.1 coordinate 7,701, forward strand.
AGAGTTGTACTGAATGCTAGAGAGCCAACAGGGGCACGTTGGGTTATAGATAAGAAGTGTTCTCGCATGTTGTCTGGCTTCTGTAGTAGTCCTAACAGAGCTGATCTGGGTAAACGGACATGCGTGAATTTGGTGATGGTATGATCTAAGGGCTCTGATCCAGCTCGTCTGGGGAGTAACCTGTAGTGATTTAAACTTTCACATCCCTAATACAACGCACATCTGGATATGCATACTTGGCAGTGACTCCTTCACACATCTGTTTACTGTCATTGAGCCAGACAACAAATGGCCTCATGCCCCAGTCATCATTAGAAACAAGAAGCCGAGCAAACACGAGACCAACTCGAGGAAACCCTTTCCTCAGCCAGTTTGGGGCCGTATATCTGAAGTTATCAGCAATAGAAATCACGAGATGTAAGGACTAGCTTTCTCCTACTTTTCTGCATTTGAGCTTGGTGTATGGAGATCAAAATCACCATTTGGAAACAAGACTGCGATTGTCTCCAAGCTCCGTGCATCTAATCCGTGCCCAACCTCTGTGAGCAAAAACTGAATTCTGCACAGCGAAGTCAGTTATACCTTTATCATGGCGGCACAGGAGGGTTCCATGGACGGACGAGACATCAAATCTAAGTATACGTTCCATGAGTGGTTGATAGTCGGGTCGATCTAATGTGAGCGCAGCGAAGGTTCCTCCAGCAATATTATACTGAATAGACATCAGGAGAAGTGCTGCAAAGTCAACAGAAAAAATCATGTCCTGGTGGAACTGCAAAAACTTGGGTGTCAATTCTAGGACGTCGGAAATCTTCATATCTATGTCCGAATGAGAGAGATCTGACCGAGTGTCCTCGGACGAGGCTTACGATATGCCTTAGAGATCACATGAGCGCGGAGATAGCTGATATCTATTCTTGCATTGTTCGTCAAATGCTCGGAAATTGGCTTGAATAAGTCTGTATCAAGTAACGCCGAAGTTGGTGAAGACATTATGGCCAATGCGTCTAATCGATCTCTCTGATAGAAATTATTATAGGTCCAACGAATCTGGAAAAGGTGGATAACGATCCGAAGCAATATTAATAAGAATAGATTGTAATTAGAATGATGTTTAATCAAGTTTTATGATCTTGAAATCCCGTTCCTCCAACCTGGCACCGAGGGAGATAATACCGGTTGGAAGATTTGCCTTCGAAAGTAGGTTTGTCTAATCAGGCCAGACAATCCCAGAAACGGTTGCATATAAACTGCTCTCACGGGCTTTAGTGCATGACTTGTTTCCATCACTATTAGGATTATCTTGGTTCCGGAATGCCAATGGCAACCCGCAGTCGTGCATCGTCCAGTATAGACTGTTAAACCTTGTAAGGTAACCTGTATTCTCATTTACATTCCATCCTACACAGGGTCTTTAGCTGACGTCACACCCCACATAGAAGGCAAAAAGATAAAAGTATGCAGGCTGGAATGAAGTGAGAACAATTGGCTGGACATTAACTGTCTTTCCAAATTGGACCTTTTCGGTAATATGCGTGTATGTGACCTGAAGCTGCAAATATCTATTTTATAGCTTGATCTAGATACCAGCTATCTGTAGGAGAGAGAGAGACGCAAAAAAGAAACACAATAAGAGAGATACATCTTGATATGAGTGACAAGGGTGGGATTCGAACCCACGCCAAATTAATGACACGGAAACCTTGTGAGGTTTGAAGAGTTCAGTTTACCTGAACCGTGCGCCTTAGACCGCTCGGCCACCTTGCCTGATGATATAAATGGATATTCTGAGTTTAGATATATAGGTGGAATAGCTAAGACTAACCAATGTCTGGCCTACCAGATTGATTTATTCTTTAAATTACCATTAGTGTAACACTGGGAGCAGAATTCTATTAGGTTTTTATAATTGCTTTATCTACTATTAGTGTACTATCCATTACGTGCAAGACACGCGGGAATACCCTGAAGGCAATACAATAAAGTATACAGAATAAAGATGGTTCCATTAAGGTCTATGATAAAACAAAGCGGAAGTAGGCCGCCCGAAGGCGGTAGATAAAGGCAGAAAGCTAAACGCTAGGACGCAACATTCGCCGGCTTTAAATGGTAAAAAAAATTGTAGAAATAGACCTAGCTAAAAGCATATAAAGCGAAGAGAAAACCGAGGCACTTGTGAGATGGGTATATTTCGAGGTGGATAGACAACTAGTGTGACAAGGATAATAGGCCTAATATAGGAATAATGAAGCTATTTGCAAGAAGCCGATATATATTGAGTAGATTGACGCTGACGTGGAATATCCTCGCGTCCTGCGTGAAGTTCATCTTCCGCGTATGACTAAGCAGATCGGCAAGCCGTCTCGCGATCTATATACAGTATAGTATTAGGGGTGCTTGCAGCACTAAAAGAGAAATACAAAAAAAGTATAAACATTAGAAAAGCATAAACAAAATAAAAAATTTATGCGCGTGCTAGAGACAGAAACAGTGAAAGTAGAAAGAAATGCTTAGAATATATCAGCAGAACTGAAGCCAAAAGCTGTTTACTGACTGTGAAGAGCATAGAGCCCATTCAATATGTAAAGACGCATGAACATGGATGACTTGCAAGGTTTGTTTATCAAGATCCCTGACAAAGTGAGTCCCGGATAGGGGCAGAAAGGAGACCAACAGGTAGGCTGACCGTTGGGATGGGAAAGTCCCATGGGATTCGGGATGGGATTGGGATTTCGGGATTTCGGGATGGGAAATGGGATGCCAAGAAATAAATGGGATCCCGTTTTTAGTTAATTTTTTAAATGGGAATCCCATTCTGTACCAAAATTGGGATTGAGATTCCCATTTTATTTTAAAATTGGGAATGGGATTCCCGTTCCAGCCCTACAGTTGGGATGGGATGGGAAACGGGATGCCAAGTGGGAAATGGGACGGGTCACGGGACATCCCATTCCCGTCCCATCCTGTCCCAACGGTCAGCCTAACAACAGGAACGCAACACTATCTTTATCGCGCAAATTTAAACAGAAAGGTGATTTCAAATCTACATTAGTGGTACTATAAAAAAGAGAGGTGTTATTTGGACAAGACGCTAGATTGGAATAGGAATATAATATACTGCGTATGCGTATTCGTAATACCATCTTTTGGTCTACTTTCTGCTTTTAAGACTTTTATAGTTATTTTTATCTAAAGATTTTTTTAAAATATAAGAAAGCTCTGATATAGAAAATTTAAGATATCTTAGTATATAGCCTTTGTAGGTAGGCTGACCATTGGGATGGGATGGGACGGGAATGGGAATTTCCCATCCCATCCATCCCATCCCATTCTTGGCATCCCATTTCCCATCCCGTTTTCCCTCTTGGCATCCCGTTTCCCATCCCATCCCAAACGTAGGGCTAGAATGGGAATCCCAATCCCAAAATCCGCATACTGTAAAATGGAAAATGGGATGGGATTCCCATCCGGTTCAACCTTGAAAACGGGATTCCCATATTT